>OU744730.1:30368314-30593314 GCA_916613615.1 Steromphala cineraria | reverse complement strand
TAAGTGTCCTTTAAGACATTGGTGCAAGAAATGTCAATAATTTCAAAACAATGGTCACCTTTTCTCATTATGATGAGGTAACCTTAACATAATTTCATGAAAAGTAACTTTGCCAATGATTGTTTTGATCCTAATAGTCTGTAGATTACATTGCCTATTATTGGAAACATAGTATCCGATTCAAACCATATTACCATATTTAGCTTAAAGAATTTGTTTAAACTTCATCAGCTTCATGGGTATTTTGATTTATCATTTTGGAATGATTTTAGTCCTCTATTACGTCTTGTTATCGCAGAATAGCTCAAGATCAAAACAAATAAACATTAAACTTCAGTGTTTTAACATATGGCATAGAATATGGAGGTCAAGTCTGATTGAAATCGGTGTATAGTAAACCAAAGAATTTGATGTTCGTTTACGAAATCTACTCGCTTTCAAATTAAAAACAGTTCAATGTTGCTCTTTTCTTTTCTAGAAATTATATATTTAATTAACATCTAAACTATTTTATTAAAATTATGAATTATGAAGATAAGATTGCTGAATTTCTGCAATACTTCATCTTATTTATATCTGATTAAATCAGTGTTTATTAAATCTATACTACGTAAAAACGACAAAAATAAAATAAATAATTCAATGATCATGATAAAACGTTAAAAAGAATAGATGACATCTATTTTCTTTGAATTTTGCAAAATGTTTGCAATTTGAAAAATAAAAACATATTACATCAACTTAAGATCATTTGGGATTTTTTAGCAATTCAGATGTTAATCAGGGAATATACCTAGGGTAGCATGAAGAGACAGTAGAATAACGATGCAAATCAGGGTTAATATGTAAATAGGGTTCTTCTATATTCGAGTCTTAAAGAATTGTTCATGCTTTGCTAGTTTCATGTTTCATAGTAATGTACACTTTTCATTCTACCAAACAATAGGCAAAGCTATTACCTTGATTGTGTGTCTTTTGTTGACCATTCTTCTGTTTGTTTATTAACACCATGATAATGATAGAAAATAATCTTATTTTGTTTAGATGATGAAGCAGTGTATATGACACCAGCAAAACCGTTGATGATTCACAAGTCACAAGCTAAAGGTACGTACTACATACACATCATTCACTGATATTACGTACATGAATGAAGACGAAGTGTTGTGATGTTGTGAAAATCAACGACATTCAATTGATAAACAAAGTTTTATGATATGAAGGTCTAATCTCTTTCTTAAAAGACAGCCATTAAAAGAAACTCTTATAAAACAGCAAATGTTTCAGAGTAAGACAGACCCACAGACAGAGAGACTGCCAGACATCCAGACGTTGAAACGGAAGGTTTTCATTTAGCTTTTATTGCAAAACCTTGAATATGCAAATTATATGTTTTGAGAAAAACTTGAAAAATCCTCTCTAATGTTCAATTTGAAATATATTGAAACCACAAAGCATATGATACTAGAAATCGTTTTTCCCGTTTCTTTTAATTTTACCATCATTCAGATAGCCTATAAAGCTTGATTTTAGGATGATATCCGAGGTTTTGCAAATAAATTTAATTCATATTCCAGCTTTTGATACCAATAAGAAACAAGTTTCTTGTTATTTTCAAGAACTTTATTCAGGATTAACACAACAAGGGTTAACTTTAACAAATGTGAACACTTCTTAAGGGAACTCCTTCTTAATTGAAACATCTTACAATGTTTTGAATAGAAAACATCTGACATTTAAGGTAGTAATTGATCAAACCAAGGCTGTTAGACCAATGTGTTAACTTGTACATTATGTAACAGTGAACTTTGAGAGAACCACACATACACAATCCTTTTTCTTTTTTATGTTATAATTCTCATTTAAAACATCAATCAAATAAGTCATGGGAATTAGGAAATATGTGAACCCAAAATTCTAAAGTACAACATCAATAGGATTCGATACCATGAATCGGAACAACTTGGAAAGTAACTGAGAACCTTAAAACCATAGATCATAACTAGACATGGTATCAATGAATAAACCGATTGAACAGCAAACTGATATAAATGAACTGCCAGTTACATTTGAGCTCGAGGGTGACTCCCATGGAACATGGATTTGAAAGACGGATATTATCACTGGAACCAACATAATAACTGCAATTTAACTAAGAGAACAAAGAACATTAACCACTTAGGTTTGTCTTGTCATAAAACATCTGACTTAACTGGGGGAAACCTGAGTAACCAAATAAATATATAACCATGAACAATGTACGTGAATGCACGTGAACTGCACATAATGACTAGAAATTGAAACAAGCCATCCTTGAACATTGTGAGACAAGTGACGTGTCAATCTTAGGCTGCCTCGTAAGGCAGATTATCATAAAAGGCATGGTAGTCCTGTGGCAGAACTGCCTTGATCTCTTGAAGGTGTTTGTATTTTGATTGCTTGATCCTCCTTGGTTCTTTGAATAATGGTTCTGGTTCTTTCTCTGAAGCCGATCCAAGTTTCGGTCTTCTTGGAAGTTCTTTCCAATCATCTGTCATGCTTAGTTTGAACCAAATGATCCCATTTGGTGTGTACTTGAGTGCTTTCAGATGCCTCACCTGAGGATCTCCAATCTTGTTCCCGGGACGGATAGAACTGTAGTAGCTGGTAGTAGTGAAATCTCGGAAAAAGGTGTGATCCAAATACTTCACCTCATAGGGATGGTTTTGTCTGGCATGGGACATGACATCAACATAATCTGCTGGAGTGTAGATCGATCTGTTCTTCAAACACCGCTCAATTACGCTATACAACTACGATGTCATAAACCATCCGCATTCTGCACACGGATAATAATCTTTTTCAAGATAATGAGTAGTTACATCTTTTGGTAGGTTTGAAACACAGTGCAAGTGATATTTTCTACCACAGGCATGACATCTCAGCCATTTTGTTCCGTCTACATCAATAAGTACAGTTATTTCATTTGTCAATGCAGTAAAGTCTAATTTAAATGAATCCTTTGCCGATTGACCACATTCCCAACATTCCCATTTGAGGTTATTTTCTGAGTACGGGGAACTACTTGGCGTGTCATTCATCTGGAAAATGAGTGAATATAATATTATAATAAAATATAGTCTTTGTTAACTTTAAGAACACACATGAAGCCTATTTTAAAGCAGAAAGTCTTAAATAAATCATTTTATGAACAAAACTATTGGTGTTTTACATCTTAAAACCTCGAATTTGTACTTGAGGCTAACATCAAAACCTCGAATGTCAATACAATGCTCAAAAACATAAGATCAAAACCTCGAATATCAAAAACTCTTTTGAACAATTTAAGTTATTAATTAGATATCCTTCGTTGATTTAGCAATAAATACTTCATATTTGAACACAGGATTGATATTGATGTTACCTCAAGAGATATGGGTAACCATTCTATGAAATTTGGAGAAAGCTACAATTAGTCACTTCATCAAAACTCTACTGAAATCATTACAAGCATCATTAACATCATTAATCAATAAAATGTAATATAATTTAAACTATTGACATAAGTAAATCAATTTAAATATGTTAAAGCAATGAATATTTACCATTTTTCAACTCTTTTGGTGTCATCAAAACACAGACTTCAGACCGCATGGCTTGCATGAAATTATTCGAGCTTTTGATAACCATTTATTTGACCAATAAAATTCGAGCTTTTGTTTTTTTTATGCAAAACCAATTGTAATTGGTCAATAGCTACCAAATCTTTATTGAAACATGTGACTCAAGAGGGAGAATCTCAAAACTGAAAAATCTCATTTTGGCAAATGTTGCATATTCAAGGTTTTGCAATAAAAGCGACGAATATTTGTTTGGGTAACTACTACATGTAGGGGTTAAGGGCTGAACGATTATAGTCTGATGCTTAAATGTGTGCACCAAATTAAAGCTACGATAATATAGTGAGTTAATTAAGTTATTCAAGTGTCACAAACTTTGGGCAATATTGTATTATATTATATCTCAATAAATAAGATCTATATATATTGTTTCACTACTTTGCATATATCCCACCAGAGAGCTGTCAGATAGACAAATGTACTTGGCGTCATTCAAATCAAATCAAATTATATCAGCGAGTTCACCCAATAATCTTTGGTTGCTGGCTTACGGAGCGACCTCGCTGATTTGCTAACTTTTAATGACGTCACAGGTTAATCTGACCTCTCGATTTACGGAGTAAGGTGTGATCTTTACGTTAACGTAGTGAATATAAGTTATTGAGATTGATCTAAAACAACTATTCTTATCATGGTATATTCTTAAAAAATGACTAAATAATTTTATTTTCAATAAGCAAGTAAAGATCAAACATTTACATTTCAAGAGTCATCAGAAGATGGCATATCCCACCTGTCTCCTATAAATGAAATGTTTGAATTGTAAAGATCCAAAAACGTTTAAACATCCATGCACATATTTACACATGCTGATTCAGTAAAATATCAAATTTCCTACACTTTATGAGTTTTGATCCTTGAAAGTCATTGTAAGTCACTTTTCCATGGACACAGCCAAGTTTCGATTACGTTTCCGTGGAAACTGCCAAATATTCAAATCTTAAGAAAGCGAAAATCCCAAACGGCACGTCTACATATGATAACTAAACCACATACCAAGTGTTATGCAGTGAGGTCTAACAGTTTCGGAGTTTTAGTTAAATTAAATCATAACTGGCGGACGGACGGACCGACACAGAACAGATAGACAGGGTGATGACTATATCCCTCGGTTTTACATACCAGTGGGATAGAAACTTATTCAAATATGAGCAGCATTGACGAAAAATAATCTATTAAGAAATGTCAATAACTATCTCTTGTAGGAGCATCGGGTCCAAAAGAAGTTGACCTCACAGAAAGTAAGTAAATATATACTTTCAGTTTGATTTTCAGAAGTCTATATGTACCGTATTTCATAATGTAAATGGTATCCATACATTGTACAATAAAAAGTCATCTTTAGTCGGCAGGCCTCTAGGCTGGACATATGAAGCAAATAGCCGCTCTATGGAGTTTTCACAAAACTTCGACTGTACACTGAAAAGAAACTGTACAAGTTACATTCATTCATCCTAGGTTTTCCAAGACCAACATTTTAGAATTTCTACACTGTTATTCAATCTTCAATATTAAGGTTTAAGTAAAGGGTGACAGAATGAGGGCAGAAATATCTGAATTTGTAACCCTAAACGTGGAGGTCGCAGGTTCGAATCACACTGGACGTGGACATATTACATTTTTAACGCAGCTACATTTTAGTCCAAAATTCAGCCGGGAGTATTACTAAATGTCACACCAAATGTCATGTCAATGCCCTCTTTTGGTTGCTTATCCTTTTTGATAGTCCTTCATAGGCATATCTCCCGACTATTTGAATCGAGAACGAGTCTTATCGAGGAGGGGATAAGTGAGACAGGGACAGATCAACAGTATTCCCACTGACTTTGGCTAGAGAGATATCTCTTAAGCCGAATTGGCAGACTCTGAACCCTGGAATGTGACAGGGGCAGATCAAAAGTATATCTGCTGATTCAGCCGAATTGGTAGAGTGTTTAACTCTGAACCCTAAATTGCCACGTTCGAAATCTGCTGGAGGTGGATATTTTGAATTATCATTGCTGTTACATGTGGTTTAAATCATCTGATATTGTTTATGTGTTATGTTGCAGTTCCAGTCGAGGTTGCTCTCGCGCCTCCCCCAGTCGTTGCCCCGCCTCCTCCAAATCATCCTGTCTGAGTGGTCGTGTATCTTGTTGGATTAACTAGGAACTGAATATAATAATTATCACTTTGTGGTATAACTTGGTTAGACATACACTTAAATTACGCGTTGTATGTTTTAAATCACATTTGCTGATTCGTATATATTGTCATATTTCCAAGGAGCCGATGATCATAATTTTCACTGTGATATGATATATCAATTAAGAAAGATACATAGATTATAACAATCATGACAAGTCCGATAACAACTGAATTTGTAAGAATACATTTGCAGTTAAATATCTTTGTTAAATGTATGCATAAAAACTCTTGTATTTTAATACTTTTTAAAATAAAAAGCTATAACACGAATTCTTGTTTCTCTTTGCGTTGCCTTTCCCTAATGAGCACCTCTTGCATTATAATATTTTCAAAATTACAAATTGATCTCAACAATATGTTAAAACGACACAAAAAAATAGAAATGTGTTCTAATTTGTTGCCCACATAAGATGGCGGGTAGATTTATAGATGAAGCTATACATATTTTACTTGTATGTCTTGGAATCGCACGAGACGAGTTTGAAGATTTGAAGTCTTGACTTTCAATAAGAATTGAAATGAGAAGATAACGTGTCTATCAATGACTTTTGATATTGAGTAAGACCCAACATTCTCGAGTTTGCCGAAAAGTTCCTTTCAGAATATTGTGTCTGTAATAAAAACTATAGCATAAAGATCTGTCAAACAGCCTTTGTATTGAGGTATGTCTAGTAAAATTCAATCCAATGGATGCGTGGTCGGCGCATACAGCTTATAAGGCTTGTATGAAAATCCGACAATAAATTCGTAACAACGAAAAGCCTTTAAAAAGGCATGCTTGGTGCCATACAGGCAGATGAAGTTGATTGTTATAAGTCGACCAATTTTGGTGATTAGTGAAACACTGGTTAACAGCTCTAATATTGGCACGAGTATAAATCAATCAATCAAAGTTAATTTCACAAAATAATTTCTATCAACACGTGTTAATGAAAGTTATGAATATTTTTACATTTATCAACGATTGTTGGTATATTAAAAGATACGAGGGTGATATTCTATTTATCATCCAAATTCACTCTTTTTGACATCTCAGAGAAAAAATGTCTCTGAACACAACATTACTAGATTTTCAAGACTGTGATGTCATTGCATAGTGATGTCACTATGTTTATGATGTTGTGACATTGTGATGTAGTTATTTGATGATGTAAAAGCACAGTGTTGCCATGTAGCGTTGACAATGACAGAGAATTATGCAAAACGTACTGCCAAAACGATATCTCCTAGTCATGATGGTTAATTGTAAACAGTAGTATTACAGAAAATAAAAAGCAAAATACTTTCCGATTTTTACCCAGGTCCGTTATCCGCTGAGCTAAGCCGGCCTTATAGTAAACGTATGGAACCAACGATATATGTCATATTCTAAATAAAGCACGCATCATTTTCAGTAGCTCTGATTATAAATACATGTTTTCAACGTAAAAAATAAATAACATTGTTAAATATGACTTGTAACGTGGTCGTAAATGCTTTACCTATTAGTAAACATTAGTCTTATTTCGATGTCATAATCGTACTTACACAAACATTACTTTTAAATCGCCAGGCGAGCCCAGCGTGAAATTAAATCGCGTTGGTTATAAAGAAAGGTGGATTCTGCGATTATTGAATGCGAAAAAATGCTCTTATCTAGAACAAATGCAGACTCTTCTTCAGTTGAAGATGTTTTTGATTAAGTCTGTTAACAGCGTCTTGAATAGTAAATAATATTTCTCTTTTAATATGACATTTAAGGCGAAATCATATTCCACAGTTAAATATGCCAAATAGTTTGTAATACCCACATGGTGACGTAATGCATTTTGTGTCAGTCATCGCTGAGCAACATGGCGGCTTTCAGCCCTAAAACGTATTTATATAGGGAAGTGGCGTATTGTTATCTATATTGTATATTCAATCCGATATTGATTATTTTCAGGTTCATGTGTGAGTGAGAGAGAGAGAAATTATTTCAGCATTGGGGGTCGCATGGCCCAGCGTACAAATACAAAAATACTGTACAATCAAGCAAATGGTGATAAACATGTACAGTTATCCGGACAAAAGTGAGTCATCACTCTTGAAATTCCCATCGACTTACATGTTAATTCCCTGTCGCAAGAATAATTTTCATTAATTGAGTTTTGATCGAATTGCAGCTGAAAGACTCTGACAAAATGAGAAATCATTTCAGCTACAAGTACATAATGTTCATTATGTTATGGGATGATTTTAAGAAAACTGCAGCTATTTAATCATTATATATACATATACAACAAAATAAAGCAAACTCATCACATTCAACATGTCGGTCAATTGGACCTGCGCTTAAAAAGTTGTATATTTTTCACTCAATCTGTCATTTTCCAAAAACTAATCAACCTAAAGATGAATGATAATAACGTAAGCGTAGCAGAGATGATCTCCTAAATCTATGCGATAACAATACATTTTAAAACCTTAACGTCAATAAATGAGATTTATTCGTGCAAAATTTAAGTCTATGGGAATCTCGCTTATGATGACTCACTTTTGGCCAGGTATTTTACATATTGATGTGCTCGCTTAATTTCATACATACGAATTTCATTTCAAATAAATAGCTAAGACTTTAAGTTAATTTCATTGTTGCAGGACAAAAGTTCAACAAACTTTTTTCTGTGTTGGAAACCAACAAATTGGTTTGGTGTTAGTTTCCTTCTAATTTCCCGAAAGAAAGGAGAAACAAGAACAAAAAGAAATTCATCTCAACAGTTCTCAAGTTACAACCAGTGAGACTCTAGTACATAGGAGTGACCTCTGACCCTAGTTGTATGAAACTAGATCCCACAATTCCTCCGATTGCCGCCAACCGAAAGACAATCCTGTGCAATACTGAGAAACCATTTTAGGAAGACTGACATTCAATCTATAAAAGTGTAAACTTGAAGTGTAAATGTAAAGGTAAAATGACACTTTTATATGTTTTATTTCAAGTAGATAATATTTTTAACAATTATTAACATCAAATTCAATCTAGATCTGAATAAAAGATTTGTTGTCAGTTTGAGAGAAGCAAGTTTAGACCAATTCTCTCCTTACAGAGACTGATAAAGTCATGAAATGTTGATACATCCTCTGTTCTATTACGCCGGCTTTGTGGGGTAGAAAGGAAGAAGCCTGATTGGAGATTATCAAAATTAGTTGTGCAATCAGCGACGCTGTTCTTAAATCATCATTTTTGCTACTGAATCATGGCAAATGCATTGTGATATGAACAACCCTTTCCATGCGAGAAGTGTTGTCATTTGATAAAGAAATTCAAATTGATTGTGATGCAAGTTTTATCCGCCAGGGGAAACTGTCGGAACCCAGGAATTTCGGCGTAATAGAACAGAGGCTGTATCAACATCTTATGACTTGATCTGCCTCTGTACGGAGAGAATAATTCCTCTGTGGGAAGAGAATGATAAGACCTTCTTTGACTGGAGTATATAGATTAGAATATTCGAGTGATTTTGTGTCGGAAATTGTACAAAGTTACAGTAATTAGGATGTCATTTTTTGATTTCCATTAACATGCAACTCTGATATAAGTTCAACTACCTTGTCTTAACTATAATAGTTGTTCATGTACTCTGATGGTTTGGTATACCTAGAATTATCATTAGAATATCAAGTAGATCAAAAGTGTCATAGTATTAATAGTACCATTAGTAGGTAAATGACGTTAAAAAAAGGGAACACAATTTCGTTATTTTGTTTTTAATAAAAGTTTTTATTTGAGTTGCGAATCATATTTCTATTAAGCAAAACGTTAACATCAATGACTAATTTCTTGTTAAAACGTGACAAGAATAGTTATAAATGTTGATTGTTTTCACAAAGTTTTCAGGCTCAGTTTTTGGCGAATAGTTCCTTCTATATGAAAAACCAATATACATGTGTGCAATTCAGGATTTTGTGAAAGATCAATGGCAATGACAATGTCATCCAACTCACAAAAAATTACACAAGTGATCCCACCCATGACGAATTGGCGATAACTTATTTACCATTAAAGTTACAGGTCTGCTTTTAGCACAAAACACTAAACTGATGGAGTGTTACAACACAACAAAGCAAATTTCTCTGAACACGTCACATTTTATGATATTCAAATTTAAAGAGGTGTAAAACTTCTTTTGGCGTTCAGTTTATTTGGAACGGGGAACCTTCGTTTAAGATGTCAGTGATGAGAGTGACTTTATGTGAAATGGATTTATATCATACATACACTGTATTCAATACGAATCGTAACGATATAGGATGGTTAACGATATCCATCACTAGGGCGAAAAATATGCGTTTAAAAATCCATAAAATCCACATTGAAAGTTGAAATTTTAAAAGATATTTTATTTTGTAATAAACTCACATAAATAAAATATTGTGTTACTATTCGAATGTAGATTTTCCCAAAAAAGACATATTCAATACGAATCGAAACGATTTATGATGGTTTATGTTATCCATCACTAGGGCACAAGATAAGCGTTTAAATATCCACAAAATCCACAGTTAAAGTTGAAATTTTTGAAGATATTTTGTTATAAACTCACTGAAATAAAATATTTTGTTACTATCCGAATGTAGATTTTCAAAAAATGGGAAATGTTCAGTGAAGAAAAAAATATGTTATTGATCACTGAAGGAAATGATAGTTCATGTATGTTATGCAAGATTCGGCTATCATCAGACCTTCAGATTCACCATCATACAAAACCATCGGGTTGCGTTATATACACATTTGGATATCTATATGTAAGCTATAAAATTATCGAAAACGTGAGTTGTACAGGTGAGTTGTTTTTAGGTTAGTTTAAATTTTAAAAAATGTAGTCGGACAAAAAAATCATTAGCACCAATGACGCGTCACAGGAGGGCAGTTTGGGAAGTAAAGTCACCACAGATTGTATTCGCCATGGCTGGTACATTCTCTCCCAACAAAGGCAGATCATATTG
Source organism: Steromphala cineraria (assembly GCA_916613615.1). NCBI lineage: Eukaryota > Metazoa > Mollusca > Gastropoda > Trochida > Trochidae > Steromphala > Steromphala cineraria. The sequence continues at coordinate 30,582,500 of OU744730.1, read as the reverse complement.
ATTTAGCCTCTGTTATATTATATCTATCGCAGTAAATGAATAAGATCAACATTCATTTTGAAAATTAAAACGGAAGGAAGCAAAGGGGGGAGATTTTATTCTGAGGGGGGGGCGAGAAATATTTCCGCCGGGGGGCGATTTGAGTCCGGAATAAAATCTCCGAGGGAGGATTTGTGCCGGTATAAAATAGCCGGGGGGAGATTTTATACGGGGGCGAATTTATACCGGGACACCGGCAGTTTCCCCTGGCGGAATTTCTTTATCAAAAGACAACGTTCTCGGATGGAAAGGGTGGTTCATATCACAATGCTTTTGCCTTGATTCAGTAGCAAAAACGATGATTTAAGAACAGCGTCGCTGATTTCACAACTAGCTTTGATTGTCTCCAATCAGGCATCTCTCATTCTATCCCACAAAGTCGGCGTAATATAACAGAGGCTACATCAACATGACTTGATCTGCCTCTGGGGAGAGAATGGGGCTGGTATTTTTAAAGTCGTTTTTTGGCTGCTTCCTTGACAGCAAGACAGCAATGGTATAACTGAGCCCCTTAATGACCTTTTTTATCACTGCAAGGTACACTTGAAACATGTTTGGGAAAACTTTGAGTTAATTCTCTAAGTACACCTTGATCTGTAGCTTAAATCTCTTTACGTGGGTTCATATTACAATTTGCTGTTGACAATTCAGATATGTTTATATCAATTCTCGAGCTAGGAGAGTAAACATTGTGGGTTTTGTTACGTTTTAGAACTAAGAGAATTGAGTTCAACCATGTGTTTATCAAGGATAATGACATGAAGATATGCCAAGCCAGTCTCAGTTTACATGCAATGAGAATTAAACCAATTATGTGCCAATTCACATGAATTCCCAGACAGCTATCATATTGCCTTCTAGACACTTATAAACATAAAACGAACGCAAAAGAGAAACCTGGAATGAAACCATACCAACAAGATTTAGACATGGTTTAAATAGATGTAGTAAGAATGTTTTCCAGAGTAGAAGTCGAAGATTGAAAATGACCCTGTAGCTGACCTCCATCAGTCACCTACTGATACCTCTCCCCAGGTATCACAACTACATCGGGCCGACGTCGGCAAAAGAGCGGCACCGTCAGCACTGTTTTTACATCGGCAAACTACGTCGGGCCGACATCGGACCGACGAGTACACTTGTATTGAGTGCGAAAAAAAAACACATAAAATTTTACTTTATTTTTAATGTCATATTCATTTTTATTGTATATTCCATTGAAACAAATATTTAAAAACCGTATCTGAGAGAATTGATAATGAATAATGCGTATCTAAGAGAATTGATAATGAATAATAATATTTTGGCATCAACAAGGGCAAAATTGCTTATTTTTAGCCTATTGCCTTGATTCATTTCATCCCAAGGAAGATGAAACAATTTATTTTCGTTTAGGCCTTGATAATGCAAAAATCCAGTGCCCCTACATTTTATTTGGTGCATTTCTGTACGTTTTCTTATAAATCCTTTTCCGCATCCCAATCCCACTTTTTACATCCACATTCCGTTTTATTTTTACTGTGCAAGTTTTGGTGGTAACCCATGTGTCGTCTGCTGCATGAAAATAGACTGGACAGGTTTGGACTACAAGATTCAATGTAAGTATTTTATCAAATCAATGTTTATTTAATGACTTATAAAGCAATCATAGGTGTATGATGATTCTTTATCCTTGCTAATGTTTTTGTTTGTTAAAAAAGTTTGTTTGTGGCAAAGTTGCAGTAAAGTTGACCTTCAAACTTCGACGTCACAGTTAGGCCTGCCATTGTTCCTGTCAGATCTTGATTCTTACTAGTAACTACTTCTGCACATGAATTAGTCAAAAGCCAGTTATGTTGAATTTAAGTAATAAACTTAATTTTAATAATAAATATTGGCTGTGATTTTTTGGGAATTATAAAAATTCAACTGACGTACTGCCGGGAAATGTCAATGAGTATGCACTGTAATGAAGCCCTCAGTCTATCAATCTAAGTGTCTGATCTCACTCAAGTTTTTTTATATCAATATTTATTGATAGGTGACAAAGGGGATCGTGTAGTTTATATTCTTTGTATCCAACTGTCAATATTTAAATTTGTGCAGATAAGATGTGAGAAGGAAGCGTTCATTCTGTGATGAAAAGGCTATATAATTTTTTTAAATGATCTAGATCAGGGCTACATCAAAAACTGCTTTTGACTTGTCTGCTGTTATTACAGATTGATTGTTTGATAGGAAAACTTTATAAAAGATTATTGATAATGATAATTATTTTAAAAATGTTACTTTATGAATTTGTTGTTGAATAGTTTACAAACTAAAGTAATGCTACTGTTAAATTCCTCAAGTCATGTTTGTCTGCAATTTAATACTAAAAAAATCAAACAAACCTTTTCATTTGTAGATGGTACATATGATAATTTTGATTTTCTTGTTATAATCAAATTTTTTTTGTGGAAATGTCAAATAACTTTGCCAATTATTATATGTGTATTTATCTGTATTTGTACAATGTTGTCTTTCCTCTTTAGGTGACATATTTTGCAACACTTTTAAGATGCTGGCAAGGTTCTTCAGGAAATGAGTAAAAAGCAATGACATTCGGTAAGTAATACTAAGTATACTTCATGTTTATTTTGATTCATATTCATAACACAAAATAAAGATAATAGGTTATTGTAAGATTGTCAGATTGTTTTTAACATAGTGTTCAAGCAAGATGCACCTGAGTCAAAATTATATTGTAATTATATGCCTGATAATTCTCTAAAATTCTTTTAATATTTTCAATTATTTCTGTTTTCATCTATAGTTTCATATTTTACAATGAGGACAGAAGTACAGAAGCCAATGTTCGTGAAAACCCAATTTTGGTTGACAGGATTGCCAAAACCTAAGTGAGTATGCAAGCATCATGGCTTTAGTTTCTTAATAACAGTAAGTCAAACCCCCTTTTTAAGGTTGAAAAATTATTGATCTATAACATAATTCAAATAACTTTTTTGAATCCTCTTTTGTTTTGTAGATCTACTTTAATAAGGTAACAAATATCCTGAGAAAATTTACTTCTTGAAATATTCATTAAATGTATTTTATTTGCAGGACAAACTTTTCAGACTGGTCGGATTCTACTGTTCAAGAAAATCACAAGTTTCACTATCATATAATATATTGTATCACAGTGACATTGTTTTTAAATAATTAAAATGTGTGTATATAAGAAGATATGTTGTTTTCATTTATTAGCATCACAGCATGATATGATGAACTTTGAAATTTGAATGTATTTCCTCGAATTGAGTCCGGGTCTGAAATAAAAGCCTGACTTGAAATTGATGCCGGGCCACAACTGTTTAAAAGAAATAGTTTCACACACTCACGTACATATTTTTCATTTCTGGATAGTTCGTCCTTTTTATGATTTTTTTGTCCCGCGAAGCGCGGAGCGGGGGACATAGTATTCAGCTCCGTACGTCCGTCCGTACGTCCGTCCCGCTTCTTGTTAGCGCGATATCTAATGAACTGCTCAACCTAGAATCTTCAAACTTGGTACCAGTCTTCATCTGGGGAATACGCAGACCTGAAAAGTTTTCGGTGACCTTGACCTCGTTTTCAAGGTCACGGCGAGACTTTGACCAGTTTTGAAAATGTTCTAAGCCCCATATCTCATGAACCCTTCAACCTTGAGTCTTCAAACTTGGTACCAGTTTTCATCTGGATAATACGCAAACACCAATTGGTTTGGGTGACCATGATGTCATTTTGACCGTTTTTTTAAATGTTGTTGGCGCGATATCTTGTGAACCATTGTATTAAGTATCTTCAAATTGGTATCAATCATTTGGAGAATATGCATGCACCAATCTGTACTAATCTTTATTTCGGAATATGCAAACACCAATCAATTTGGGTGACCTTTCATGTCAAAGATGCTGAAAACCAATGACATTCTCATAAGAATAATAACAATTGGATGAAATATTCTTGATTGCGGCGGGGGACATGGTCACGTTTGTGACAATTACTTGTTCTTTTAAGATTTACAAATCAAATCTGCAACATAACTATTTTCACCTAATCTCATTGTTGAAATTACACATTGCCACTGGATGACTTGAACTCAGGCTGACTGTTAACTAAATATTGCTAGCTTGATATATTTAACCTTTAATAGCTCTTATATACTATTTACAAGAAAGTAACGAAATAAAACATCCAATATCGGCCGATGCTGAAGCATGCTGGTCAGATTTTTATTTGCCTACGTCGGGCCGATGCAGAACCGATGAGCAAAACTTCATTGGCCCGATGTAGTTAGCCGACGTCGGGCCGATGCTGGAGTGCTACATGGGTCATTGCATGTTCGAATTCTGCCTGAACAGTTGTCTTGCTTGAGGACCAGACTGCTACATCAACCACATGCTGTGATTTCTGTTGGTGTTAAAGGAAGTTGCAGTGGTAGGTAGGATCCATAGAAAAATGATCAATTCAATCAACTTGGAATTACTTCACCGAATTTTGCGAGAGTCCAGTGACCATTTGCAGTCCAAGAGCTGCAGAATTACTCACTGAATCTACATGTAGTTTTAAAAATGATCTCATAGAGCAGATGGCCATACCGTAAGATAACTTTCAAAACTTTTAAGTGTTGGTAATTCAATGCAAACGAGGAAAACTTGAAAAGGGTTGGTCATAGTATCCAAGAATGATGACATAGTATTGGGACTTGAATGGAGACCAGGAAATATGTGATGATCTTATAAGGACCATTAAAGTTCTCGAAGAAAAGAAGCATGTTGGAATATCATAGAATCTAGCGACAATAATGATGTAGGAACCAGTAGCAGAAAGTTTTGTTTACACCCTTGGCAAGGTGTACTTGTGCAGGAACTAAAGCTAAATGGGATGATCCTATTCCACAGAAGTCATAAACTTACTATAAAATAAATGTTTAGTTTAGAAGGTTCCACGCAAGGTGTACTTGTGCAGGAACTAAAGCTAAATGGGATGATCCTATTCCACAGAAGTCATAAACTTATTATAAAATAAATGTTTAGTTTAGAAGGTTCCACGCAAGGTGTACTTGTGCAGGAACTAACGCTAAATGGGATGATCCTATTCCACAGAAGTCATAAACTTATTATAAAATAAATGTTTAGTTTAGAAGGTTCCAAATGATAAATATAGCCACACCTGTGTATGGATGTACAGTAAAAAAAATTTGGACATTAAGTGACACGGACCAATGATAGTGCCAATCAACAGAATATTAATAGGTAAAGTAATGTCCATAAGAGCGAAGCCCAGATGTAAAAGTATAAGATCTTATTGTTGAAAGATAATTATCTTGTTGACTGGGACACTATGATCAATAAGACCATACATCGTCAGGGAAGAAGAAAATTAAGTAAAGGGGAAACCACTCTGCCAATCTATGGGTACGATTCTAGAAACAAGTTTGAAGCATAAGGTTCTCAAGTACTCCAGTACATGTATGTGATTAGGAAATATATATCCGAAATGATACGTTAGCTAATTTTGCGGCCATCTGAATATTCATCAATATCCGCTATTTGTTTCACATTCAAAATGATTTCTTTGGATTCCTTTACCTATCAAACCTAGGTAAAGACACTATATTTACCACTCAAGGACAGTTCACGGTTGAATTATGTTTATCTTTCTAGCTTTAGTTAAAGCGTTCTGCTCGACATCTTGGATGTCTACCCAAGTTTCTGTCACTCTCCAAAGGGTTCCTTACAGGAATCTAGAATCAAAAGAATGGGACATATTTTTGCACATATGACCCACCTCAGCCCCGTCACTGTCATGAAATCGTGAACTTGCCAAACCGCGAAATCGATGAGTAATAAAAAGCAAAAACGCAAAATCAATTACAGGGTTGAAGCAAATTTACGCAATTGCCAAAAAACTAAAAAGTGTTATCAGGATATGATATGGGTTCGCCTTTTTGCAATTTTGTTTGCCCTCGCTTTTGCAATTTGGTTTCACCCTTGTTGCTGTATTTCGTAGTTTTGTAATTTTGTGTTTTCGCATTTCGAGATTTTTGACAATATTTTGTACTTAATGAAATGACTGTGTTTTTGGTTCAGACAAACACTCATCTTTCAATATGTAATATTGCATATGCATTGACTATTTATCAAATCATTATATTGTTATATATTTAAACTTATACGTTTTAGTTTTAATTGATAATGCATATATTCCGTAATATATGCCATCACGTTTTGGCAGTTATATACACTTGGCGATTTAACAGTATAAATGTAATCGCAAAGGGATCGAAAAGGTTGGTATAGTTTAGGGACGAGTCCTTTTAGGTTGTTTTTTTGGGGGGGGGGGGGGGGGGGGGGGGGGGCGAATTAAAGAGGACGCAGTGATGAATTCTATATTTTGTCAAACTACTAAAATGTTACCCTCAATAAGATAAATAAAATTAAGTATGAAATAATCATGTTATAAACATGAATAAAATAATATAAAGAATGAAGTACTCTTAAATTTTGCTTCCACAAAAAAAACAAAAAAACAAGTGGACTGTCTCTTTACAAATATATATTCATACAGCCTTTAACGCAATCCTCATACATATGGAAATATGGAAACACTCTTACTGCATTGAAAACGAGATTATAATAACTAACAGTTCCTTGTGTACTAAATGCACTAAAATACACAATAACATATGAATCTGAGAGTTCGTTTATTGTGTGTGATTTAATCAATTTATATTCATTTGGAGGCTTGATAAATTTTTTCAAAAACTCTACAATACAATTTAATTCCTAATGAAACTGTAATCAATTCGACAAGCAATATACAATTTTGTCATTCTAATACATCTATACAGCGTGGTTAATGAACACAATATATAAAGGGTACACGTTGGGGTATCTTTTACCCGTTTTTGGCGAGATTTCGAGTTGCAGGGGGTTTACTGTGAAAGTCAGAGTCTAAGTTATCATTGTCCAATCGTATATCACGGGTTTCATTTATTCAAGTAAAGGCACTTGGTTTTTATGTGATAGATTGCTTAACACAAATATTACACATTAAAAAAAAACGAAAAAAATTACTTCCTCGTACATATTATGGTTTTTTTGTAGTTTAAGATTAAGACACCACTAGAGTTGTCAAGCGAATGATTAAGTGTAAATTTGTTACATTAGAATCAAAATATTCTGCAGGTTCATTTAACTTTGCAACAGTTGTTTTCAGGAACAACAGAGGATTTGAAAAAAATCTATGTTTAAGCAGATTTGACAGTGTATATCATGAAATAGTAAAGTTAAACTGATTGAGTTTCAGCTTGTTTCACACTATTTGTATTTGAATTATCTAAATCTGTTCCAAATTTTATAAGTTTATGTAAAAGGTAATAAATACTTTTAATCTAAAATTGTCTCATTTTTTTGCTCGGAGGTATATATTAGTAATCCAATTTCTCTCAGGACTCACAATTTCTCATATATCATGCCAACGTTCTTTCTGTATTACAAACTCATATGTTATGTAATTCAAGGTGTAGCAGCTCGTGTGTTCGATGCTGCGCTTCACAAGCCTTGCAAGCAGAGTTCAACACTCTCTCAAAGCAGAATAATGCATGCAAACTGGACTGCAGAAGGTGCAGTAGACGGAACCATTGACTTCTATGGGTCCTGTACTCACACTGTTCTCAAAGACTACAATCCCTGGTGGCAAGTGGATCTGTCAGAGACATACGTTGTGCGGTCAGTGCTATTGAGGAACAGGAACTGGTTTGGTAATGCATTCCGAATGTTTGTTCACTTATTAGTGTATCTTTCTGCAAAACCATTTGGATTTGGATTTAGTGCCGTGGTTGAAGGTGGTACTAGCAGGGACTTACTTTTTGCAGTCAATTCTGTTTAGTAACATTATATGAGTAAGGTAATGTACTGTTGCACACACCGACAGTTAGTTACTTGTAACTGTATCTTAGTGCAAATATCATGTTATTTGGCCTCCTATAACTGTTGAGTAATAGAGACGGGTATTGAAATGAACTGCTGCATTCTTCGTCCATATCTTACTGTATCTAAGTGCAAATATCATGAACTGTGGATTGAGTGCCTTGGTGGCAGGCATCCAGCAGGGTTTTCTATGTGCAGTCAGTGCTGTAGAGTAGCCGAGATGTACGGAGATGTACTGCTGCATTTCTAAAAAATATTCATTTACTAGCGTTTCTTGATGCAAGTATCATGCTATTTGGATTTTAGTTTGGAATTCAATAACTTTAGCTTGACAGAATATATAACTATGTTTTAATTCATTTATAATCACCCAGTTTCTTATGCTTACTTTTGGGTAATATTTTCGAAAACGTTAGACTTTCAACCTTTGAGGGAAAGTGTTAAATGAGATGACGAAAAGAGGTTTGAAAGGCTATTTATACCCTCTTCAGGGACCAAAGAGTCACCAAATATTCAATTTAACAAAATGTTTGGCTTTTATTCCTGTAAATACTGTTATCTAGAATCAATGGGCCTATAGAAGACATCAATAGTGTGGAGAGTAGTAAGACGGGCATTGGGCTTTCAGCCCGATTTAGCGAATATCCCAAATCAACTAAGGAGTTTGTTAACACGCTTTCTATTGCTTTAGCTTCTGAGAGAAAGGAATACACATTACAACGTTCAGCACATGGCTAAACAAATCTTAAATTTATAATCTAAATCAGCTGAGAGTCAAGGTTTCAGGCTTTTGCTTCCAGAGAATAGGTCTTGAAAGCGGCAAACCCATGACCCTTGTTAGGTATTACAAATTGTATGATCTTGACATAAGTCAGCAAGTCAGCAAGGGTGCTAGAGAAGATTATACATCTAATCGGAAGGCTGACACCAAGTCGCGCCATAAGATCATTTCGTGAAATAACAAAGAAATTTACCATAAATTTTAATTAACAGTGATTCTTAATTGTTGTAATTGATCACTGCAGGAGAAAGACTGAGCAACTCTACAACAAGGGTATCGAGTGAAGACGGCAGCCATGGAAGAGTGTGCATGAATCACAAGGGAGCTATTGCTGATAAAACCATCAAACTGGATTGTGGAACGATTTGTTACGATTTCAAAGAAAAGACCTATCCTGACACTTTGTGAAGTTCAAGTTCTTGTTCTTGACAGATTGAGTAAGTTCTTTTGTTGTTATTATCATAAAGATAAACCACGAATTAGAGAAGCTCACGTGTTACACTTGGCGGTAGGATTCATTTTATCAAAAAAAGGATGCCAATTATGTCATAAAATAACACCTCAAAACAGTCTTTTTTCAGGTAATTCCCCTCACATTGTACTCTAATGCAAGTATATTTCACCACTTAATGACAATTTTCAGAGTTTCGTATTTCCGAAAAGTGTACTTGTTGTGATGTTCGATGGTATGACACAGTTCAATGAGTAACAAAGCTCTTGCTTTAGTCATTTGCTTTTTATTGTCACAAGCAGTGTGATTAAAGTCCGATGAATAAATTGTGATCAAATATTGTCTTTATCGGGGTTCGAACTTAGTTAATCAAGGATATCCTCTCTGTCACGATATAAATGCACCCACCTTTGACGCCATCTACTGACGTAACTTTTTCTAGTCATTTGCAACAAGTCAAGGACTGTGACAAAAGCATTCAGTATCATGCTAGGGGCCATCTTCCTACGCAGAGCCTAAAAGGCCAGTTTCCAAACTGTCATTTTATGCCTTGCTGCAGAGACTTTACTTTTCTGTGCTGCTATAGTGACCCTACAGACTAGAGAGCAAGCACAGAAAACTCAAGGTAATGCAGCAAGGCATAAAATGACAGTTTGGAAACTGCCCTTTTAGGCTCTGCGTAGGAAGATGGCTAGGGGCAGGTAACTCAAGTGTACCATTCATTATAAATGATCGCAGCTAAACGCTATTCATAAAAGATCTGTGTATTTGGATTGCTAATGACTAAATTTGTTGTAACAACCTCCAATTGAGACAAAATTTATACAATTTTTTATTTTTTTTAGAAAACGTGCGATATTGTCAGACTGTTGTTAACGGAGGTAACTCTCCAGTCCTTTAAGTTAAAGCATACCACAAATAAGCATAAACAAATTTAAAGAAAACACTAAAATAGTATCATTTTTTAGTATACATTCTTTCCAGGTCTTCTTTTTCAAAGACAACTTAATAAAATCATCAATGGAGATTCTGATTCAGAGATGTCAGGCTACAAACCAATGAGTTGTGCTTTCCATTGCCAGAAGACCCTGAGCTTTGCCTTTGGATACAACAAAGAAATGTGTACCTGCAAACTCTACAGTTCAACACTAGTCATAGATGAAAAGAACTCTGAATGGGACTTCTTTATTATTATTGCATAGTTTATTTGTCAAAATTAGTAAAGGGATATCTATATTTTACTTTAGCAGCATAAACTTTTTCTGAATTTCCACATATCCCTAATTTTTTTATCTTGTTAATGTAAACACTCTGTAGTGACCAAGTTCCTTTCAAAACGATAAATCCTGAGACAGAGCTTTGCTTTGGATTACTTTCAAAACCTAAATCAAGGCTGAGTGTGAAGTGGAGGGTGAGTGTGAGGAAAGTGAAGCCTGATGTACTACTTCGGAGATGCATTGCTTTGAAGGGTTTACAACCCCATGCCTATCCAAGCTCGTGTGCAGTACCTATTCTCCACATAAAGAAAGAATGCATTTACATATGTTTGCATATATGCAGGAAACCCAACAAAGCTGTTTCCAATTTCATGTTATTTCGATATTAATTTGTGTACTATAATATCAATAAAATAAAAACTTCAACCACATGTTTTCTTTTACCAATGACATATAGAACATTGCATAAAAATCATGACGCAAAGAATATTATCTAAAGCCAAAAGTACCAGTGACAGAAGGTGACACAAGCGGATGACTGACTTATTAAATAAGAGGTTTTCATCTACTATCAAATCAATACACCGGCAATAATGACTCTTACCTGATGAGTCTATTCCAATGAAACTTACAATGAGACATCCTTAATTATCACGCCACTAATTTACTAGATCAGTTTATTGTGTCATACTCAGAACATCTCTCTTCGCAGAGGAGTCAATAAAACATACACTAAACTCTTTCTAAATGTGAGCAATTCTCGGGTGTTGCCAGATGCCAGTTGCGGCAAAATATGCATACTACTAAACAGACTGTCTGAATTATTTCACTTTAAATGGAATGTTTGCTTATTGTCACCGATGCTTTTGTAAGTGTTTTATCACTATATCAAATGATATTAGTGATTCCAGTAGACTTAAAGTTAAAATATATTTTGTTATCCTGAAAGACCGTGGCTTTTAGAATCTGATAAGTTACTTGGTGAAAAGCCAGAGCATAAATGGGAGGTTAACCAGAGCATAGATAAATAAATAATCCCACCCTCCTACCAGACTGCAATTGTTAGTAAAGAAAGGTAGTAGCGCATCAGATAATCACTGTAACGTGTATCCCGGATTGTCGATTGGCCCCTGCAGGAGCCCTAACTACACCTAGCTAGACTCAATATGGGAGTATAGCGAGTACTATTGACGCAAGGTTTAATAAGACTGAACAATTTGACCTGTATTAATATCAAATTATGCCGATGACTTCACCGGCCATGTAGCTAAATGGCCGGAGTGCAAAGGTTATCTGACATTAACGAAATAAACAAGTAATGTGCTCAGCAACAAAACACGTGGTAGTAAGATTCAAGTTGAGGTGAACAGACATTTTGAATTTAATTTTGTTTAGTAGAAAAGAGTTGAACGTAGTTACCAGAAAAAAAGTATGATTTAAATGCCCTCGACACAATTCTTGATCATTTGTAAAACGAAGTAACCTTCTACCTTACACAATATTGAGATCGATATGAAACCCTGCAGAAAAGAAAAAATTCTTAACAGATTTCACATTTTGGGTGTATTGGTTTCAGGCACAGGTGCTAGTTTTTTAATATATATATCTAAGTATGTCTATCTATTTTATGACAAAAAAATAATATACGAAAGTCAGTCATATATTTGATTTCCCATTCCTGACAGGACATTGTTTCTGGGCTCAAATACGATTTGTTAAGTTCGTAGAAGGAACCCAGTTTCCCTTTCCCTCTTACTATCTTTAACGAATGGGCAAGAATAATTACGTTTGAATATTACTTATGTATCCTAAAATGTTAAATTCATGTGCAAAATATAGTTATCACTCAATTGAAATGACTCTCATTGAGTTACACAAATCAAACACAATCAAGTATGTTAACCAATCTCATAAACATTGAAACAACGGAAAATGGTATTTTACATTACCCGCAGTGGAGCTTGAAAATGGTATTTTACATTACTCGCAGTGATCTCCAAACTCCAAAGGGGTCAAAATAAAAAAATATACAGACTCTCATTTTGAAAAGAATTCACTCTTAAAATTATGAATATTGGAAAGAAAACATTAGATCAGACCTCAAGACGGATGTGTGACGTCACCTTATAACAGTATTACTGTTTAAAGGTTAAGGTAACACAAAAAACGGCAATAAAACACGTTTGCAACGCAATTATAATTTTAAAATAGGATATAAATGCATATTTGAATCCTGAAATGGAAGCAAAATAAACCCTGTATAAATCGTTCGATATTTGAGGAAAACGGACCATGAGTAATCTCCCTTTAAATATGACATCATCGATGACCCAACGTCTTATTAATGCTACTGTTTTTGCATTTTGGCACACAACAATAAACCATCTTCAAAATTGTTGAGGTAGCGCAGATTTGATCTCTTCTCTTTGATCAATCACCTACCTGAGCTGGTACTCGATGCTGATTGGTTGCTAATGAGTTTCTGTTGCTACGGTCATCGATGACGTCATATTCAAGGGGAGATAAGTCATGGTGTGTTTTCGTTTGCAATAGAACGTTTTGAAAACTTTGAATTTTATTTTGCAAATGAAAAGTTTGTGTTTTGTATTTTGTAAAAAAATGACTAGAACAATAAGAAATATTTAATCGAATAAAAAAAGTGAAATATTGTTGACATTAAATTGGTTCCATTTTTGTGTAACCTTAACCTTTAAACTTAATTATGGCTTGTTCATTAATTGGAGAATCAGGTTTGACTCAAGCATGTTTGATTGAAAGACTTGTTCAATTCAAGACTGTTCTTCAATCGCTGACAATGCATATGACCTTTACAATCTCTGCATATCTTAAATATTTAAACCTATCCTGAAATTTAGCATTTGCAATTTATCAAAGTTTAGTTGTTAATGCAGAACAATTTAGGATTCGAATAGCTCTGATTTCTCTTTTCCTTGGCCTCCCTGTAAGTACATACAAAACGCAATACACACTAATAAGATTTGATGTTCATCACATCAGTTAAAGAAAGTGTTCTCGATGTTCTAATGCAAGCGGATATAAATCTTCATACGGTCAAACAACAATTGTTTTTGCTGTTTTGGGCGTATCCAATATCTTTGCATCTTGTCTTAATTGTGAATACGAATTGTCAAAAAAATAACCTATTGCTCATTTTGATTTTGATGGTTCCGCTCTGGCAAGCAAGGCCATGGCTGTTCGGAGGATGTGCCAGCAGATGCCTTCAGGTGAAGTCTCTTAGTGAACCAGCAAAGTGGTTTGGGTGCACAAGAACCCGCAGGCTTTGAGTCGTCATGGTTAGCTTGTCTCCAAAAGAATTTGAATAGGCGGGCTACTTTAAGCGAGTCGCTGCCATTTCCACTGGCAAGCTGGTCACTATGCGCTGCAAGCTGTACGATGTACAGTGTATGGTCTCTGTCGCCGTCTGTGACAAGGTTTGGGCGTTCAGGTAGATACCACCCCTAAGGTGGCAGAGTACTTAATTTATCTCCAAGCTAACGGAATCCCACAATGCCCATTTCGGTCCTGAAGTAGGTTATCAGGACTTATAGCTAAAATGGATGATAACGCCCACATGTTGTCAGAAATGAGCGGCTCTGCAAATGATAATGGCTCGTTAAACCCTGACGACGGGTCAATATCACATTGTAGCCTAGTGACGTCACATTAGAATTTAGTTTTGAAATCATACCAAATATGGCGACCGGAGCCTTACGATTCAAGTATTTTGAACCAATTTGATAACTATTTTTCTGGAGGACACAAAGTTTCGGCATATATAATCGTGAATATTATGTTACAATAGAGCAGCATTGAGATATTGAGGATTTAAACAAATTAAAAAAGATTATCATTCTTAGTTGCACCCCCTAGGTTTCAATGATAAATTTGCGTAGCCAAAATAAGATTTGATCCTACCTTTGTCAAAGGTAAATGTTTCATAGAAGTGTATAGTTCTTATATTCAGTGAAATTATTAGATATGTCTTTGCATCAAGCCGAGAGTTTCAGGCTACAGAATGCTTTTTTTAAATTAAACAGCTACACTCTGTATGGGTTCGAATCAGCCAGATTGCGAAAGCAATTATGACCTTAGCCGTCATTTGTGACGTCATAGTGAATGTCAGCAGTGTACCAAAGCTAATTTCTCGTTTTCATTCAGTACGAAAGAACAAATTCCATCTATTGTAGCTATAACAATGGTAACACTGTTTTTCATGTTATTATCATTTGCACAAGCCCGTGGTCTCTTCAACTGCCCTCCTTGGACCTTGTGCTTCTGCAAATGATAATGCACTGAAAAACAGCGTTACCCTTTATATACCGACAGGTAGACGTTTGACTCAAATCAATACCAAAAGAAAGGGATCTGGCGATTGTCCTTGCGCACCTACGCTCAGACTTCTATGAGCTCCTTTGGGTACATCATTCTCCGCCTGTTAGTTAACTCCACTTCCTTGGTGGCAATGGTGAGTCGTCGAAGGTTAGTACAAATAGAGACGTTTACTAAAAAAAATAGAGCTCTATAGCCGATCAAACTTTTGATGGAAATAGGTTTTTAAGGTTTTGACCCCTGTGACCCCATTTGGGGTCATGGGGTAGCCAAATCTACAAACAGGAATATTCTTTGACCAAGGAGTCTACACACAACTTTTCAGCTCTCTAGACCTTTTGGAACTGAAGAAAAAGCTGAAAAAAGGTTTTGAAGGTTTTGAAGGTTTTGAAGGTTTTGAAGGTTTTGAAGGTTTTGAAGGTTTTGATCCCTGTGACCCTATTTGGGGGCATGGGGTCACAAAATCTACTTTTCAGAATCCCCATTGGCCAAGGAGTCTACACACAACTTTTCAGCTCTCTAGACGTTTTGAAACTGGAGAAGAAGATGAAAATAGGTTTTTAAGGTTTTGACCCCTGTGACCCCATGTGGGGACAAGGGGTCACAAAATCTACAATTCAGAATCCCTATTGGCCAAGGAGTCTGCACATCTCTAGAGGCATTGGATCTGGAGAAGAAGTCGAAAATGTGACAAGTTTACATAAAGACGGTTGGACGGATGGACGGATGCCGGACACCATGCCATAAGCCCATCGGGTCTTTCAGACCTGGTGAACTATAAAGTACGACAGTGTACACATCGTCCTCGATGATCCAGAGCTTTCGTTCCAGTAAAGCTTCACTACAAGCCCTGGAAAATTGAAAAGTGGTTTAACTCAAACCTATTTACCTCCCTTTGCGCACATGTTATCCAATCAGAAACGAAACGCAGACATCAAGCGCGTGAACAACACGACCGTTCGCGACATCAAGAGGATGAGGGAGTTGAGGTTTAACCTCTTGTCAAAAATTTTTGAGCTATTTAAAGTGACAGAGAGTATCTTTCTTAAAATTTTATTTGGTTTTGATAAGCTACAAAATATCAAATATGCTGATTGAATTTCATATCTCATCACTGGACTTGCAAATAAATCCATCCATGATATCTCTTAAATGCTTGATTTTATGGAAAAATCAAGAAAACATCTCAAATACGTTTAATATTCGAAATTATGCATCCAATTAATCTACCTATTAGATACAATACCTAATAAACACTATGGAATCGAATATATCTTCCTGTCAGCTTATAACAAGGATTCAAAATTACGTTTGGCGAATTTGCGCGCGCCACTCGAGCCACATTGTCCGGTTGTCGATCAAAATCCCGACTTTGAATGGCCGTATTTCCGCTCTAATGTACTGATTGACATTTAACTTGTTATTTTCAGTAACAGTTAAAGGTTCCCGATGTAAAAGCATCGATTTCAAAATTTGACATATGTGATCCTATCAACATACTCTGTGTCTCTTTAACACGTGGAAGTCGCCATCCAAAAAGGAGTAGACCGATAAGAGAGAAAGGGGTCAAAAGGATGAGGGAAGAGAAAGAATAGAACGCTGTTTTTAAAAGTGATCTCATTGGTTGTTAGAAAGCAAGGATTTTGCTGAGTCATTGCAAATTGGTTTTGAGGTAAACCCCCGTTATGTTTTCCAGGCCTTGAAGTGTAAATATATCGGAATGAAAGCGCTGGGTTTTCGGTAATGTGTACACATTGCCTTAGATAGCATACATGTAGATGCCCATACATGTAGATGTCAGAGTTGAATTATTCAGATTCATTAATCACTATCGAAACTTACATCACTAACAGAAACTGTAATAAATCAAGATACTACTCATGTTATCCGTTGCCATTGGGAATCAAGGGACAATGGCGAATATTCTAATGATGTATTTGCTTTGTTTTTCTGGAAGGACTTACAACTTTTTCACATAAATTTCATAACAATCATATTTTTTTGAAGTTTTCATGAAGAATGACGACTCTATAAATTCTTTTCAAGTTATAAACAGCAATGTCTACTTCTAAACTTCCGCCCACATCGTCATCAATATTAAATAGCTTTCCTATTTTCAGTTGTAATTTCTTTGTTCTTCCCTAAGTTATACAAACTTCCAATAATCAATAATAGTTTCTTGCATTATTTACAATGTATTTCTCAGGTTCTATAGATATAAATATGTCTACAAAGTTATCATAAAGGGTACTATTTGCAAGGCGTATTTGAGTTAAAA
Organism: Steromphala cineraria; assembly: GCA_916613615.1. Lineage (NCBI taxonomy): Eukaryota > Metazoa > Mollusca > Gastropoda > Trochida > Trochidae > Steromphala > Steromphala cineraria. The sequence continues at coordinate 30,565,447 of OU744730.1, read as the reverse complement.
TTGGATTCATTCTGAACGACTAGCCATGGGGTGCAGACTCGTTTTCCTGTGCATGACATCAATCAGCCTGTGCTGTGAGTATTACATATAACATTATCTTAATCTTCATATATATGGCATGATAGGGTTATTCGTATTCCAAAACCAGATTCTGCCATGTGATACTTAATTTTCTGTTCCGGACTTTATATATCTTGTGTCACTAATGTAATTTATAGAAAGGCTTTGTCAAATTTAAGATGTTCAGGACTTAATATTTTTATAGTAAAGGGTAGAATGTTAAATATTGAAAGAACCAAACGCCTTTGTCGATTGTGTGTAATTCCATACGTCGAAAATGAGTACTATTTCTGTGACTATTTTACGACAGTTTAAGAAAGCAACTGTTACCACAGTAATATACTATAAACCCAACTTTACAGAAACTTGTATATCTTTTCAATAGTAAGAACATATCTTTACTAAATTGTTTGACAAAATTTGTATTCCTTGCATCAAAAACAGAGTTTAAACTTTCTGGCGTTTCAAATTGTAACTGAATTGTATTTAGTATGAAATGTACATGTGAAGTGGGCTGATCGCCTGTTTACGGAATAAACCCCATCATAAATGTATCAAAATGCAGAAACTTACTTGCGTAATGCTTGAAAACAAGTTTCAGGATGGTGGTTTCCCGATTTGACCCTGCATATATTTTTAAAGTACAATGTCATCGTTTTATGTGTTTATGTGCAATTCGTCAGAATCTTTTTGTTTTAAGACCATTTTAAAGGTTTTAATTCCTTCAATAGTCAAACTTTTTTTCAAACAGTGTAGGTAGCAAAAGTGCATAATTAGTAACTTTTCTTTAGAATAGCTTCGCTTCTGATTGTATATTATAGAAAAAAAGCGCGAGGATCTTAAGTTCAAGTTCTAAACACAAGACCAAAAGTGATCTCAATCTCAATTGATAGACTCTCTAGTCAAATTGACGTGATGTAGCATATCCTTTTTATCCCCCAGGCATATCCTGTCCGTCTGTCCGTCTGTCCGTCCGTCCGTCTGTGATCTCATTGTTTCCGGAGCAGAACTTGAAAACCGTTACAGATAGCTCAATGAAACTTGGTATATTGACTCATCATCGCATGTAGTTGTGCCTTTTGGGGTTTTCAACTTTCTGGAATTTCCTACCAGACTGCAATTGTTAGTAAAAAAATCACTGTAACGTGTATCCCGGATTGTCGATTGGCCCCTGCAGGAGCCCTAACTACACCTAGCTAGACTCAATATGGGAGTATAGCGAGTACTATTGACGCAAGGTTTAATAAGACTGAACAATTTGACCTGTATTAATATCAAATTATTCCGATGACTTCCCTGCCATGTAGCTAAATGGCCGGAGTGCAAAGGTTATCTGACATTAACGAAATAAACAAGTAATGTGCTCAGCAACAAAACACGTGGTAGTAAGATTCAAGTTGAGGTGAACAGACATTTTGAATTTAATTTTGTTTAGTAGAAAAGAGTTGAACTTAGTTACCAGAAAAAAAGTATGATTTAAATGCCCTCGACACAATTCTTGATCATTTGTAAAACGAAGTAACCTTCTACCTTACACAATATTGAGTTATGAAACCCTGCAGAAAAGAAAAATTTCTTAACACATTTCACATTTTGGGTGTATTGGTTTCAGGCACATGTGCTAGTTTTTTAATATATATATCTAAGTATGTCTATCTATTTTATGACAAAAAAATAATATACGAAAGTCAGTGATGTATTTGATTTCCCATTCCTGACAGGACATTGTTTCTGGGCTCAAATACGATTTGTTCGGTTCGTAGAAGGAACCCAGTTTCCCTTTCCCTCTTACTATCTTTAACGAATGGGCAAGAATAATTACGTTTGAATATTACTTATGTATCCTAAAATGTTAAACTCATGTGCAAAATATAGTTATCACTCAATTGAAATGACTCTCATTGAGAAACACAAATCAAACACAATCAAGTATGTTAACCAATCTCATAAACATTGAAACAACGGAAAATGGTATTTCACATTACCCGCAGTGGAGCTTGAAAATGGTATTTTACATTACTCGCAGTGATCTCCAAACTCCAAAGGGGTCAAAATAAAAAAATATACAGACTCTCATTTTGAAAAGAATTCACTCTTAAAATTATGAATATTGGAAAGAAAACATTAGATCAGACCTCAAGACGGATGTGTGACGTCACCTTATAACAGTATTACTGTTTAAAGGTTAAGGTAACACAAAAAACGGCAATAAAACACGTTTGCAACGCAATTATAATTTTAAAATAGGATATAAATGCATATTTGAATCCTGAAATGGAAGCAAAATAAACCCTGTATAAATCGTTCGATATTTGAGGAAAACGGACCATGAGTAATCTCCCTTTAAATATGACATCATCGATGACCCAACGTCTTATTAATGCTACTGTTTTTGCATTTTGGCACACAACAATAAACCATCTTCAAAATTGTTGAGGTAGCGCTGATTTGATCTCTTCTCTTTGATCAGTCACCTACCTGAGCTGGTACTCGATGCTGATTGGTTGCTAATGAGTTTCTGTTGCTACGGTCATCGATGACGTCATATTCAAGGGGAGATAAGTCATGGTGTGTTTTCGTTTGCAATAGAACGTTTTGAAAACTTTGAATTTTATTTTGCAAATGCAAAGTTTGTGTTTTGTATTTTGTAAAAAAATGACTAGAACAATAAGAAATATTTAATCGAATAAAAAAAGTGAAATATTGTTGACATCAAATTGGTTCCATTTTTGTGTAACCTTAACCTTTAAGCTTAATTATGACTTGTTCATAAATTGGAGAATCAGGTTTGACTCAAGCATGTTTGATTGAAAGACTTGTTCAATTCAAGACTGTTCTTCAATCGCTGACAATGCATAAGACCTTTACAATCTCTGCATATCTTAAATATTTAAACCTATCCTGAAATTTAGCATTTGCAATTTATCAAAGTTTAGTTGTTAATGCAGAACAATTTAGGATTCGAATAGCTCTGATTTCTCTTTTCCTTGGCCTCCCTGTAAGTACATACAAAACGCAATACACACTAATAAGATTTGATGTTCATCACATCAGTTAAAGAAAGTGTTCTCGATGTTCTTATGCAAGCGGATATAAATCTTCATACGGTCAAACAACAATTGTTTTTGCTGTTTTGGGCGTATCCAATATCTTTGCATCTTGTCTGAATTGTGAATACGAATTGTCAAAAAAATAACCTATTGCTCATTTTGATTTTGATGGTTCCGCTCTGGCAAGCAAGGCCATGGCTGTTCGGAGGATGTGCCAGCAGATGCCTTCAGGTGAAGTCTCTTAGTGAACCAGCAAAGTGGTTTGGGTGCACAAGAACCCGCAGGCTTTGAGTCGTCTCCAAAAGAATTTGAATAGGCGGGCTACTTTAAGCCAGTCGCTGCCATTTCCACTGGCAAGCTGGTCACTATGCGCTGCAAGCTGTACGATGTACAGACAGTGTATGGTCTCTGTCGCCGTCTGTGACAAGGTTTGGGCGTTCAGGTAGATACCACCCCTAAGGTGGCAGAGTACTTAATTTATCTCCGAGCTAGCGGAATCCCGCAATGCCCATTTCGGTCCTGAAGTAGGTTATCAGGACTTATAGCTAAAATGGATGATAACGCCCACATGTTATCAGAAATGAGCGGCTCTGCAAATGATAATGGCTCGTTAAACCCTGACGACGGGTCAATATCACATTGTAGCCTAGTGACGTCACATTAGAATTTAGTTTTGAAATCATACCAAATATGGCGACCGGAGCCTTACGATTCAAGTATTTTGAACCAATTTGATAACTATTTTTCTGGAGGACACGAAGTTTCGGCATATATAATCGTGAATATTATGTTACAATAGAGCAGCATTGAGATAGTGAGGATTTAAACAAATTAAAAAAGATTATCATTCTTAGTTGCACCCCCTAGGTTTCAATGATAAATTTGCGTAGCCAAAATAAGATTTGATCCTACCTTTGTCAAAGGTAAATGTTTCATAGAAGTGTATAGTTCTTATATTCAGTTAAATCATTAGATATGTCTTTGCATCAATCAGAGAGTTTCAGGATACGAATGTTTTTTTTAAATTAAACGGCTACACTCTGTATGGGTTCGAATCAGCCAGATGACGAAAGCAATTATGACCTTATCCTTCATTTGTGATGTCATAGTGAATGTCAGCAGTGTACCAAAGCTAATTTCTCGTTTTCATTCGGTACGAAAGAACAAATTCCATCTATTGTAGCTATAATAATGGTAACACTGTTTTTCATGTTATTATCATTTGCACAAGCCCGTGGTCTCTTCAACTGCCCTCCTTGGACCTTGGGCTTCTGCAAATGATAATGCACTGAAAAACAGTGTTACCCTTTATATACCGACAGGTAGACGTTTGACTCAAATCAATACCCAAAGAAAGGGATCTGGCGATTGTCCTTGCGCACCTACGCTCAGACTTCTATGAGCTCCTTTGGGTACATCATTTTCCGCCTGTTAGTTAAGACCACTTCCTTGGTGGCAATGGTGAGTCGTCGAAGGTTAGTACAAATAGAGACGTTTACTAAAAAAAATAGAGCCATGAGCTCTATAGCTGATCAGACTTTTGATGGAAAAAGGTTTTTAAGGTTTTGACCCCTGTGACCCCATTTTGGGTCATGGGGTAGCCAAATCTACAAACAGGAATATTCTCCTAGGAGTCTACACACAACTTTTCAGCTCTCTAGACCTTTTGGAACTGAAGAAAAAGCTGAAAATAGGTTTTGAAGGTTTTGAAGGTTTTGATCCCTGTGACCCTATTTGGGGGCATGGGGTCACAAAATCTACTTTTCAGAATCCCCATTGGCCAAGGAGTCTACAGACAACTTTTCAGCTCTCTAGACGTTTTGAAACTGGAGAAGAAGACGAAAATAGGTTTTTAAGGTTTTGACCCCTGTGACCCCATGTGGGGACATGGGGTCACAAAATCTACAATTCAGAATCTCCATTGGCCAAGGAGTCTGCACATCTCTAGAGTCATTGGATCTGGAGAAGAAGTCGAAAATGTGACAAGTTTACATATAGACGGTTGGACGGATGGACGGATGCCGGACACCATGCCATAAGCCCATCAACAATTTTTGAGCTATTTAACACGTGGAAGTCGCCATCCAAAAAAGTGTAGACCGATAAGAGAGAAAGGGGTCAAAAGGATGAGGGAAGAGAAAGAATAGAACGCTGTTTTTAAAAGTGATCTCATTGGTTGTTAGAAAGCAAGGATTTTGCTGAGTCATTGCAAATTGGGTTTGAGGTAAACCCCCGTTATGTTTTCCAGGCCTTGAAGTGTAAATATATCGGAATGAAAGTGCTGGGTTTTCGGTAATGTGTACACATCGCCTTAGATAGCATACATGTAGATGCCCATACATGTAGATGTCAGAGTTGAATTATTCAGATTCATTAATCACTATCGAAACTTACATCACTAACAGAAACTGTAATAAATCAAGATACTACTCATGTTATCTGTTACTGCTACCAAACTCAACAGGTTGCCATTGGGAATCAAGGGACAATGGCTAATATTCTAATGATGTATTTGCTATGTTTTTCTGGAAGGACTTACAACTTTTTCACATAAATTTCATAACAATCATATTTTTTTGACGACTCTATAAATTCTTTTCAAGTTATAAACAGCAATGTCTACTTCTAAACTTCCGCCCACATCGTCATCAATATTAAATAGCTTTCCTATTTTCAGTTGTAATTTCTTTGTTCTTCCCTAAGTTATACAAACTTCCAATAATCAATAATAGTTTCTTGCATTATTTACAATGTATTTCTAAGGTTCTATAGATATAAATACGTCTACAAAGTTATCATAAGGGGTACTATTTGCAAGGCGTATTTGAGTTAAAATTGGATTCATTCTGAACGACTAGCCATGGGGTGCAGACTCGTTTTCCTGTGCATGACATCAATCAGCCTGTGCTGTGAGTATTACATATAACATTATCTTAATCTTCATATATATGGCATGATAGGGTTGTTCGTATTCCAAAACCAGATTCTGCCATGTGATACTTAATTTTCTGTTCCGGACTTTATATATCTTGTGTCACTAATGTAATTTATAGAAAGGCTTTGTCAAATTTAAGATGTTCAGGACTTAATCTTTTTATAGTAAAGGGTAGAATGTTAAATATTGAATGAACCAAACGCCTTTGTCGATTGTGTGTAATTCCATACGTCGAAAATGAGTACTATTTCTGTGACTATTTTACGACAGTTTAAGAAAGCAACTGTTACCACAGTAATATACTATAAACCCAACTTTACAGAAACTCTACATCTTTTCAATAGTAAGAACATATCTTTACTAAATTGTTTGACAAAATTTGTATTTCTTGCATCCAAAACAGAGTTTAAACTTTCTGGCGTTTCAAATTGTAAATGAATTGTATTTAGTATGAAATGTTCATGTGAAGTGGGCTGATCGCCTGTTTACGGAATAAACCCCATCATAAATGTATCAAAATGCAGAAACTTACTTGCGTAATGCTTGAAAACAAGTTTCAGGATGGTGGTTTCCCGATTTGACCCTGCATATATTTTTAAAGTACAATGTCATCGTTTTATGTGTTTACGTGCAATTCGTCAGAATCTTTTTGTTTTAAGACCATTTTAAAGGTTTTAATTCCTTCAATAGTCAAACTTTTTTTCAAACAGTGTAGGTAGCAAAAGTGCATAATTAGCAACTTTTCTTTAGGAAAGCTTCGCTTCTGATTGTATATTATAGAAAAAAAGCGCGAGGATCTTAAGTTCAAGTTCTAAACACACGACCAAAAGTGATCTCAATCTCAATTGAGAGACTCTCTAGTCAAATTGACGTGATGTAGCATATCCTTTTTATCCCCCAGGCATATCCTGTCCGTCTGTCCGTCTGTCCGTCCGTCCGTCTGTGATCTCATTGTTTCCGGAGCAGAACTTGAAAACCGTTACAGATAGCTCAATGAAACTTGGTATATTGACTCATCATCGCATGTAGTTGTGCCTTTTGGGGTTTTCAACTTTCTGGAATTTTTTATTTCTGTGGTTTCCATGGACCACAACTTATAAATGTTTTTCCGGAGCAGAACTCGAAAACAGTTAGACCTAGCTTAATGAAACTTGGTATGTTGACAAATCATCACATATAGTTGTGCTTTTAGGGTTTTCAACTTTATGGATTTTTTTATTTTTCCAGTTTTCGTGAAAACACAACTCAGAATGGCGTTTCCAGAGCAGAAATTGAAAACAATCAGGGCTAATTCAATTAAACTGTTTAGAAATGTGCGTTTTGGTGTTTTCAAATTGCAGGGAGTTTAAACTATATGACATGCTTCATTCCAAAATTACCAATACTTTCTAGACTGTGTCCCACGAAGGCATGAAGATGTTTTAATCAGACATCATATGCAATCGTTCATCATAGTTGTTTTCTTCTCTCTTCACATTAACATGAGGAACTTGACGTTGGCATAACAAAGGCATTTACTTATTAAAAAGACCTAGCGGTGGTTTATCATAGTCTTATTTTGGTTATTAAAAGTCAAACAAATCTTGCTGCATGTATGAATACAACATTATTCACACAATCAGTATATCAAAAGATTCAAAATATATGCTTAAACTGATCATTCAACTTCGATGGGGCCGAGGGGATAAGCCATCTCTTCTGATGGCTCTTGTTTTAAATAACGACATTCATTATTATTTGAAAAAAGTGTTTCTGATGCCTCAATTTATTACCCAAGTGTCATGCATTTGTCATCAATGGATCTTGATGTCCTTGTGCATCATTGAACTTAACTGACAAATGCTGAGAAGAAATCCATGGACATCTTTGAAAATGCATCAGGTCATTAGGTCCCCCTTTATAACGGGGACAGTGTTTCATTATTGGGGTCGATTGAAAGTGTCAAAATTTCCTTTCATCATTGTTCCTGCGTTTATCCTCAAACATGAAAAATAGTGTCTCGAGCTTTTACAATATTTGCGCTAGAAAATAATACATCCTGCAATGAGTCTAAACTTATGTCTTGTAGACAGACATTGACAAGTCTTGAAATGTTGATCCAACCTCTATTTCATAAGCCTAGATCCCCTGTTTCCGGCATGTCTCCAAGCGGCAAAATTCAGCACAACAAACAATACATTTTAACAACAAATATTAAGATTAACATAACAAAGGTATGAAAGCATTGACTTTGATTAAAAGGAATATGTTAAAGAAAATGACTAGAATATCGAACAGATCTGATAAGTTTTTGACTTTGTTGAAAAAGGTGACTTTTACATTATGATGTAAATAGCAAGCGCGTCGATATTCTTGTGATTTCCTTTTAAATATTGATAACAATTCACTAACGACAAGCAAATAGCTATTTCTTGAACCATGTAAACAGTCTTGGAAGTATTAATGACTTTAATGATAAAACATCGGAATAGATTACCTTAGTAATAAAAGTGTGGTCATATGATTTTTTTTTTGTATCTTCTGTTTCGATGTATTTTATTACAATTAAAAATTTAAATGCTGGTTACATTATAATGTAAATAGCAATAATAATGATAAAAATGATAACAATTCACTAACGACAAGCAAATCGACCTTTCTTGACACATGTAAAGTCTTGGAAGGATTTATAACGTTCTTTGTACGAACATTCTATTTCATTATTTTACTTTAGTAAACCGCCAGACAATAGAAAGTACACATCACAGTTTGTATAAATTTACTTTATATCTAAGAGACATGTGGTGCATTTGATTATAACACGTTTACAATAACATACAATTTTTATTATCTTAACCCCTTCCATGTTTAAAATTTTATAAATGTGTGAAAAAATAGGCACGATTATTGAGTTTCACATAGAATATTTATTCCTTGTAGATAATTTGGGAATTTTATGATCATAAAATCTCTTTTAGAAATTTAAAATAGTATTCTTTGAAAGATAATTAGAAATATTTATAGTAGTATTTATATGATTACTTCAACTGAAATGAATTCTTTATTTGGTCTAGCAGTTTATTGAAATGCACTTAAATGATTGGAGTTTGAACATTCTTTCATTGACTAAAAGCTAGACAAAATAATTAAAGCCATATAAACGATACAACATCATGACATGTTCATATAAATTTTTTGCTAATGCTCATTTTAAACGACAAAGAATAACAATACTGAACATATCGTTTATAAATATCATATATTAAAATTTAAGCAACTGTTTGTGTTAAAATCATCCATTTTTGTTTATTTGAGAAATGTATTTCATAATTTGTTTTACTACGGTTATAACTTGGTTGAAACTCGTATGTTAAAACTGTATAACTGGCGAAGATTGTGAAGCTATTTATGAAAAAGTTGTTTTTACAAGTTTGTAGCATGTTATAACCAAATAGATATATACACATTATGAGAATCATTTCAGAACAATTCTGACTTTGAAATTAAAGTTTTAATTGCCAAAACAAGCCTTTAAATCAAAATCAAATGCAAAAAACAATAACAGCAAAATAACTGTTTTGACCTGTATATTCAACCCAATCCTAATTATTAATATTTGCATGAAACTCGTGCATGGCATAGATATATAACTAGCTTTCACTCGTAAATTACTAACCATCTAATCCATTGACGGTCATATACTGCAATATGATGTTTATTTAACATATATTTCATTAATAGTGTATAGATAGCGTTTTCTCCATTTGACTGTTAACCATAGAAGAAATATATAATTACAATTGAAAACACAAATAATGTAGGAATTCTATAGATAGATAAATTCAATTATACTGATTATAATAAATCCAATTTAAATTATTGTATGGATCACTTACAGTCAGTAACATGTCTGAAAAACTAGAAAGGATACCTTCAAAAATATTATCGACCTCTGTATTCGATAAATAATATTACTTAGCGGAATAAAGATTATTACAATATGCAGTCAGACAGTCATACATACAAACTGATATTTATATGAATATTTCATCAAATACTTGCAAAATGTTTAACCTCTTCCCTATGGAATATAAAGAGAAGTGATCAGTTACACATTGTTTTGATGTGTAGAGTCATTTGAGATGTCTTGTTTTATAATTTGCTAAAGTATTTGCAGTACGGAGTGTCAATGTGTTTAACATCAACGAACATATTCTGTAAGTAAACGCATTTGTATTGCTTTTAAATGGATCTCCTTTGTTGCAAAGTTGGCAATCTATAGAGAAAGCTTTTCATATTCAAAATTTTCTCGATTAATAACTATGAATTGTATTTTCAATATCAAAATATAGAAAATAATTTCTGATGAATAACTTGGAGCTTTAAAAAATCTACATTGTAAATCCGTTTTATTGTCATACATACACTCCAGATTTCAAATCCGAATTTTGCATACTCGTTTTTTTAGAAGGGGATAAGGATGTCCAAACATGCTTATTCTCTAACTGTCATACAAATTCCATTTAAATTTATATCCCTTTAGAATGTTCGCAACTACAAAGGTGTTTTAATTCTATGAATAATGCTTTATTTAGTTAGTTATTTTGGATTCATCAATCAATGTCTACATTTTGACACTGAAATAGTATACTTCTAATCTTAAAGTCTAAACAATTTCTTAAAAATAAGTGATACACCTTTCCGTATATGATTTTAAAAAATCCATGAATCCTATATCTAACTTGAAATTTGTATCAACTTTAAATGAAAACTAATAGTAATTCAAGTTAACATTTCAGAAAAGCATTTAACACCCGATATCGGCGCTATAATCAAATCCATTACCATTTTGATACTGTACACTGATAATGTACACTACTCAAAAGAACTTAAGGATCACTCAATTTTAAAACTTTAGAATTGTCACTAAAATGAAGATCATTGTCAAAGCAATATTTTCATACAAGACAAGACAGCAATGTATTTGACATCATGTGACTTTCAACTAATGGAAAATGCACAGAGGTCTTGTCTAGACATAACTTGATACACTGATGACCCCAAATAAAAAATTTAAACAATAATAACAACAATAAAATTCATGGTCCATTGTACCAGACACTTGTATGATCATACTTTAGCAGAATGTCCAAAAAATACAAACAAGAAACTGTTTGACCCACTAAGCATTTATTTTGTATTTGATAACGATGTGTTTCATTATACTGTGTGAAGAATAACATTTTAAATAGTACGTTTTTGAGTAAACGTCATTATTTGTACTTACCGCCGACGACTCACCGTAGCCCATTGATTGCCTATCAATTATCTCTCGACCCATAACACAGAAAAAACAACACGGGAGTACCTTCATATCCCCGCCGCGCCACCTATGGTCACGTGACCAAAACCTCATTCCAACCTACCTGGAGCCAGTGAACGCTAGAGCGAACCTACTCGCAGGAGGGGAGGCATGGGTGGGAAATAAAGATTGGTGAGTCGTCGACGGCAAGTACAAATAATGACGTTTACTCAAAAACGTACTATTATTTAACGTACTATACCGTCTCCGACTCACCGTAGCCCTGACTACAACAGAGGGTGGAGGGCTGCGAGAGCGAGGCGGCAGGAGAGCAGTTACTCCCCCCACTACGTCTAACTAACGACCTGCTAAGGAGGGAAGCCCGCCCCAAACCGGAAGAAAGAACAAATGAGACACGGAGGTGCGATGCGAAGTTCATTTAGTTAGAACAACAGAACGCAAAAAGGACCTATGCAGTGCGGTGCTGAGCGAACACGCATGGCCCCATGGTCTCCCGTGGACATTTCTCGTAGGTAGTGGTAGCGAACACAATGCCGGACTTCCAGAACCAGCCCGACATGATGTCTGCTACGGCGATGTTGCTTGAAAAGCCATAGTGGCCGAGATCGCCCTGATCTCAAGAGGGTTAGCAGGAGCCGGCGTGGCTAGCTCCTTGGCTTAAAAAAGCGCAAGGATAGCGGACCGCAGGTAGACCCCCAGGAGGCGTTTGTCTATCTCCTTCGTGCTCTGCTGTGAGTGAGATAGAACCAGTCTCCTCTTCCCCTGGCGGAGAGAACGTGTACACTCTGCGTAAATTCGAAGAGCTCGGACCGGACAGAGGAACCTACTCTCCTCGTCCGAGGGGGAGACTGCACCTGAGAGGGCAGGGATGTGGAACGCCCTGCCCCGTTCGACCGACCCCTGGTTCTTGCATACGAAAACCGTTGCGAGTCCCAGCGTGTCCTTACCCCCATCCCTCGCTCAACCCGGAGCAAATCAGCCTGAAGAGCGTGCAGCTCTGAGACCCTGGCGGCCGAAGCCATCGCCACCAGGAAGACATTCTTGACCGTCAATCGGAGAATGAAGGACTCTGTCAGGGACTCGTAGATGTCCGAGCACAAATGCTCGAGGACAATTGCTAGGGCCCGCTCGGGAGGTCTAGGTTTGAGCCGCCCGTCCTCCTGACGGACGGTTCTGATCACCTCCTTAAGGACGGAGATGTCCACCGCGGGGCCCGCTTACTTAAGACCGACATGATTGCCGCTAGATGAGTGTTAATAGAGGGAGTCTAAGTTGCCTCTCCTCCCGGAGGTACATTGAGTACTCCGCCACCTGGGGAACCATCGCTACCTTGACGTCCCAGGCCTTAACCGCACAGAATGTGACAAATGACCCCAACTGTACGTCATACAGCTTGCGGGTGGAGACACGCTGGGCAGAGGAACCCCGCAGCCAGAAGGGAGCTATTAGGATTAGCAAGATCGACCTTGACACCTCGATCTTCGTCACCACTAGAGTGAGAAGCTTGGGGTGGGGGGAGGGGAACGTAACCTTCCATCTCCTCCCATTCGCACGACAGAGCGTCTGAGCCCCACGCCCCGGGGACGGGAGACACATAGACCGGCAGTAGGTGGTTCAGCTGGGTCGCAAAGAAGTCTATGTGTGGTCTCCCGAAGTGCTGACACACTTGTTGGAACGCCTGGGGGAGGAGTTTCCATTCCGTGAATGACGGTTTGTCCTGCCTAGAGAGACCCTCCACCCCCGGGATGTGCACCACGCGAAATGACATGTGCAGCCTGTCTGTCAGGCGGAAGAGATCCAGTGCTAATTGGGGGATGGTAGAAGCCACGGTCGATCCTTGCTTGTTAATCCTGTAGAGCTGTCCGTGTGCACAAGTAGCACTTGTCCTCACAGCAGAGCGGACCAGTGATGGATCCCCATCTCCGGCTCGTTGATGACCCGCTTGTGCTGGGACAACGACCAGAGCACCGCCGTCTGTTCTGTTCCCAGGTGGGCCCCCCAACCCTGCGTGGAAGTGTCCACGAAGAGATGTGCGGTCTGAGTGGAACACCTGAGAAACGTTGCTTCCACCCTCCACCAGGCTAGGTGAGGGACGAGCCGCTGGGGGAGCGGGAAATCGTGTCTGCACACTTCCTGCCTGACGTGAGGGTTAGAAACCCCTGAAGAGGTCTCGGAGCGGACCTGAGCTGAAGTGAGCCCTAAGTTTGGGTAAATTGTATACAACTCTTGTAGAGTTATCCTAAGAAATGGATAATAATCAACATCCTCAATAAATTATCTCCGATAACCAAATACTAAATAGTCTTGTTGTGTCACCGAAAGACATTGGGTTCAAGTTGTAACCCATCCCATGAAAGTGAAGCTAATGTAACTTCGAGATCGTCTAGAACCAGTGAACCAACCTGGAGACAAACTTGTCCTACCCGGACACCCTGCACACAAAAAAACAAACTACCAAGCGACACGAGTCAATCACCTCTCCACTCAGGCGCTCCCCTGAGTAAAAGGAGTGAGAGACACAAGCGCGAGGGGAGCAAAGCACACAAGCGCACAATCATCCCAGACCAGCGGAGCGGCCAGAGCTCACCAACCAATCAGCGTCAATCACCTCTCTACTCAGGCGCTCCCCCTAGGGGGACGCTCCCCTGAGTAAAGAGTGAGAGACACGCCAACCAATCAGCGACAAGGCTTATTAAAATCTAAATATTTTAGATATTTAAATACGTACCTCAATTCCAAGGTTGACACGGTGAGTGAGAGCGCCTGGTGCGCCTCACCTCCTATCCCTTGACCCTGGGCGTCAAGCGCACCACCAAGCGACACGCGTCAATCTCCTCTCCACTCAGCCGCTCCCCCTAGAGGGAAGCTCCCCTGAGTTAAGAAGGAGAGACACGAGCTCGAGGGGCCGCCAGAACACCAAGTGCACGTCCAAGGAAGCGCCTACTCGATAGTAGACGCTAGGAAGCGCCAGCCACGCTCGAAGTGTGTGGCGCTACCCTAATCCGTAAATCCGAGCGTCCAGCGCACTCCCAAGCGACGCGCGTCAGTCCCCTACCCACTGAGGCGCTACCCCTAGAGGGAAGCTCCCCTGAGTTCAGAGTGAGAGACACGAGTGCCAGGGGGCGCCCAAGCGCACGTCCAATCAAGCGCCTACTCAATAGTAGACGGTAGGGAAGCGCACAGCCACGCGCAAAGCATATGACGCTTGCCCAATCCGTGAACCTGAGCGTCAAGCGCACTACCAAGCGACACGCATCAGTCCCCTCCTCCCTAATGCGCTTCCCATGGAGGGAAGCTCCCCTAAGTTGAGAGCGAGAGACACGAGCGCGAGGGGGCGCCCAAGCGCACAAGCACACGTCCAAGTAAGCGCCTACTCGATAGGAGACGCTAGGAAAACGCCTGCCTAATCCGTGAACCTGAGTGTCAAGCGCACTACCAAGCGACACGCATCAGCCCCCTCCTCCCTCAGGCGCTTCCCATGGAGGGAAGCTCCCCTGAGTTGAGAGAGAGAGACACGAGCGCGAGGGGGCGCCCAAGCGCACAAGCACACGTCCAAGTAAGCGCCTACTCGATAGCAGATGCCAGGGAAGCGCACCGCCACGCGCAAAGCTCGTGGCGCTTGCCCCATCCAACGAGGGACCCGAGCGACGGACCGTCCCTGCCACTGCAAACAGACAGACAGTTATGACAATTTGTCACGCAGCAGTACTGTTTCCCTGACATGCCGCCATTTACCGGTACCGCGCTACTTGCCGGAAGTGTTGGCGGCAAGGAATCGGTCCCATACGTCATTGCGAATCAAGGGCAGATAAGTATGTTACTGATAAAGGCTATAGTCCTGTAACAGAATATTTGACTCTTAAAGGAGACGATTGGTGAACAATTTCCGCGAAGCAGTTACGTTCTCCATAAACAATGCCCCTTCTGTTATAAACGTTCATCACTTTCCCGACTGCTAATACGCAAAGTTAATTCTAGATATACCGAAACGTACCCTGCTTCAGGGAAAACCACTTCTAGGGTCCCAGATTCTATTTTGCTCACCAACTTCATCACGATATTATATTAAGAGTTCCACAATATTTGAACATTAGTTTTCATATTGGTGGCGAAATGATTCGAAAACAGAGAAGATACAAGTTCCAAGAGAAATGTCTGTTTCTTTCAAAAAAGAGACAAGAAACCTCTTAAAAAAAATTATATTTGTTTTTAATTGTGACTTCAATGGTGTATCTCTTCTCATCATGACATTCAGTGTGTGTATGTCAGACACATCACAATGTCAAACTGATGCTCGTTGCATTCATTGCCTGGGTTGAAATTTAATATTCAGAAACTTCTACAGAGGGCTGTATGCACAAGAATGCATGTTGTACCGCTATGATAACTAGAATTAAAATCATTATGGAATGATATCTCGAGGATGAAGGTCGATGAAGATACAGTGAATGAAATCTCACATAAAACTGGGGTACATACAACATGTACAGATGGATTTTGTTGATGTTCTCTTGCACAAGATTGACTATTTGACAGTTCATCATTTGACTGTGAAAACTCGGTCAGCCTTGGCGAGGCCAAAAGATCAATTGCACGATGAAACTGTAATAACTTTTTCTTTATTTTTAATTATTCTTTTGTAGTACACGACAAGTGCACGGTTTCAACTGGAAAGATTCCCAAACACCTGTTTACCAATTAGTGGTTTCCCACGGACAATGCAACGAATTGAAGACATTGTCAATATTTGTTTTCATGAAAAAGACCTTTTTACGGATAGGGGGACACCTAAATTTTGCGGCCAAAGTCAGTCCTAAGGTGTCCTCCAAAACCAAGTTACAACTCAACATCTAAATTTGCCAAACCAAAACATATGCTTTACATTGTTCCCGGGACAAGAAGTCGCCATTCATTCATTCCAATAGGTGCAACATAACTAGCTACAATACGTGTGTCAGAGAGCAATGAATCAACATCAATAACGTTAAGAAAAAAAGAACTCGGAACACACAAAGATATGGACAATTTGAAATGTCAAGTCTGTAGATGACATCAATCAAAGCATGATCATTGTTTTCTGATTACAATCGAGCCCTAACCGTTCAAATGCCAAGACGAAAGGTAAAGGTGACTGTCTTCTGATCATGTCGTCTCGAACGGTAATTTTGACATCAGACTGAGATTTCTCCCGAGAGCTACAGATTTATTTTCCAACAAATTACAGATTTTGACCTGGAGCTTTTGGGTAGCAAATAACTAGATATAGACTACCAAAAAGGTAAGCTGTTCCCTAATGTAAGTGAATTGTTATGAATTCACTATTTAACAACCACCAGAATATCTCAAGCATGGATATGTTAATCAATGTGAAGCGCCGGTAAAATCATTAAGGGTTGCTTTACTAAATCACTTATAGTAGGTAAATGGGAAATTTTACCCCCGCCAAATTTTGATATGTTGTCGTCATGACTATGAGCTACAAGTGTGCAAAATATGAAGTCTCTAGGAGGTGCGCCTTTTTCTACAGACAGCTTTAAACAGGGGGCTTTTTTGACATTTTTCGGAACAGAAGGTAGATATAAACAGCTATTGTAACATCAGAACGAAATATATTGTCACGAATTACTAACTTTCAACTCTTGATACCCCAAGGAAACGAATCATAGCATGTTTGGTGCACCACATCCCTTCTACTTCACAAACAAGTGAAAACAAAAGGGCAAAGAAACGAAAAAACTTAATTTTGCAAATGAAATTCAGCAGTTTTGTCAAGCCAATTAAACCATATCAATACAACTTCTTTCAAATGTTTAAAATATTTTTGGAAACATAATTGAATATTCTATTTAATGTAGAAATTTTAAACTATTACGTCTAGAGAGGGTTTTGCTCAATAACGTAACATTTGAAAGACCCCTGTCTCCTAACACACTATGGCAAACACAAAATATTTTGAGTATGAACAAAATGTGTGTATTTCCCTTCTCTGAATATACAGTAGCATTTATTAAAATTGAAAATTCCAATAGCCATGATGTCAACTGGGGCGATCCCAAAATTTTGGTCGATTTGAAATGGAATGACCAAATAATAACATTGTTTACAAATTCCTGCCACATCAAAGTTCATTGTTCATTTACGTCATTGAGTATACATACCAAGATTTCAACACACTAAAGGTTGCACATTGTATGTTGGGCATTCAATTTCGCAAAAGCCTTTATGCGTTATGGATGTTTCAAGATAATATTCTGTAAATTAGTAATATATTTATAGTATTATGGAGTATTTGTAACATATTTTGTGAGATTTTGAGTCTTGACCATTTAATTCAATGGAGCATTTAAGAATGATTGAGCTATATATACACGAGGGTGGTTTATTGTCTTAAAATATTTTGACATATAAAATCTTACCTGATGATATGCTAGCAGAAACAAGGAGCTATATTAGAAAAGAGAACGTATAATCTACTAAAAAAAAGTTCAATTTAAATGTATTTTAAAGACCGATATCATCGAGTTTGTAAGTCCTGTTTTTTACATTTCGAGAAATAAGTATAAAGAAAATTTATTTACACATCATAATATTCATGTTTTTATGAAGTATTCTTAGTAAAACACTTATCTAAAAACAATTACTGTCTGACATTTTACTGTATGATTACTCTATGTCTCACAGGCCTGACGATGAAATAAATAATTTTAGTATAAACCAAAATAACACATATATTAGATGTTCAGCAAAGTTACACATGTGAGTAAATTTACGCATTCGCAGGACAATTTTTACATACACTGCATTTTGAACATGTGTAAAATTACATTTGCATCACCACCTCGCTAAATGTAAATTTACTTCATGTGCAAATTTACTCACGTGTGCAATTGACCATTTTCCAGTTTTGACGTTAAGAGTCATCTGCCCTTGACCGCGGGCAACGTCACGTTTGCCGTCAATGGGATCTAGTTCAGTAGCTTGTATTTTGGTGTTGTAAAATTGTATTTGAAAGCGTTTGATTTGAAAGAAATTAGACAATAATAAATGATGATTGTTAATGAGGTGCCGTTCTTAATTTTAATCTGTCTTGATATGTCATAGGCCATCGTACGGCTGTCTGTATTAGTCTATAGATATAGGCTATGTAACTCAAGTTATGTTTGATTTTCGTCGCATGAATAATTTTCATGATATAACTGTTAAACTTTGTCAATCGAATTGATTTAGAAACTCTTTTAGCAGTTAGGATTAAATCATTCATGTGTAAATAATTCTTTGAAAAGAAAGTTTGAAAGTTTATATGAACCCTTCCAGATTTATTAAATTTACGAGCAAAAAAAGTGATTATGGCCTTTTGGCTTGTCATGAATTAGTTTCCTAATAAATTTATGTAAAAGATATAATCAGGTTCATGTACCATCGGAGAATACTGTATTAATAATTTGTAAACTCACCTTTTTAGTAAAATCTGATCTGATGATCTGAAGTCAGAGTCTAAGTTATCATTGTCCAAAATGGTGCCGTAAAAACGCATTTATTTTATTATCAACGCTCTTGTATATCAAGGGTTTCATATATTCAAGTAAAGGCACTTGGTTTTTATGTGATAGGTTGCTTAACACAAATATTACACATTAAAAACCAGAAAAAAATGACGACCGCGCGTTCACATACATTATGGATTTCTTGTAGTTTAAGATTAAGACACCACTAGATTTGTCAAGCGAATGATTAAGTGTACATTTGTAACATTAGAATCACAATATTCTGCAGGTTCATTTAACTTTGCAACAGTTGTTTTCAGGACCAACAGAGGATTTGAAAAAAATCTATGTTTAAGCAGATTTGACAGTGTATATCATGAAATAGTAAAGTTAAACTGATTGAGTTTCAGCTTGTTTCACATTATTTGTATTTGAATTATCTAAATCTGTTCCAAATTTTATAAGTTTATGTAAAAGGTAATAAATACTTTTAATCTAAAATTGTCTCATTTTTTTGCTCGGAGGTATATATTAGTAATCCAATTTCTCTCAGGACTCAAAATTTCTCATATATCATGCCAACGTTCTTTCTGTATTACAAATTCATATGTTATGTAATTCAAGGTGTAGCTCGTGTGTTCGATGCTGCGCTTCACAAGCCTTGCAAGCAGAGTTCAACACTCTCTCAAAGCAGAATAATGCATGCAAACTGGACTGCAGAAGGTGCAGTAGACGGAACCATTGACTTCTATGGGTCCTGTACTCACACTGTTCACACAGACTACAATCCCTGGTGGCAAGTGGATCTGTCAGAGACATACGTTGTGCAGTCAGTGCTATTGAGGAACAGGAACCGGTTTGGTAATGCATTCCGAATGTTTGTTCACTTATTAGTGTATCTATCTGCAAAACCATTTGGATTTGGATTTAGTGCCGTGGTTGAAGGTGGTACTAGCAGGGACTTACTTTTTGCAGTCAATTCTGTTTAGTAACATTATATGAGTAAGGTAATGTACTGTTGCACACCGACAGTTAGTTACTTGTAACTGTATCTTAGTGCAAATATCATGTTATTTGGCCTCCTATAACTGTTGAGTAATAGAGACGGGTATTGAAATGAACTGCTGCATTCTTCGTCCATATCTTACTGTATCTAAGTGCAAATATCATGAACTGTGGATTGAGTGCCTTGGTGGCAGGCATCCAGCAGGGTTTTCTATGTGCAGTCAGTGCTGTAGAGTAGCCGAGATGTACGGAGATGTACTGCTGCATTTCTAAAAAATATTCATTTACTAGCGTTTCTTGATGCAAGTATCATGCTGTTTGGATTTAGTTTGGAATTCAATAACTTCAGCTTGACAGAATATATAACAATGTTTTAATTCATTTATAAACGCCCAGTTTCTTATGCTTACTTTTGGGGACATATTTTCGAAGACAATAGACTTTCAACCTTTGAGGAAAAGTGTTAAATGAGAAGACGAAAAGCGGTTTGAAAGGCTTTTTATACCCTCTTCAGGGACCAAAGAGTCACCAAATATTCAATTTAACAAAAGGTTTGGCTTTTGTTCCTGTAAATCAAAATGTTGTAATCTAGAATCAATGGGCCTATAGAAGACATCAATAGTGTGGAGAGTAGTAAGACGGGCATTGGGCTTTCAGCCCTATTTAGCGAATAACCCTAATCAGCTTAGGAGTTTGTATACACGCTTTCTATTGCTTTAGCTTCTGAGAGAAAGGAATACACATTACAACTTTCAGCACATGGCTAAACAAATCTTAAATCTTTTATCCCAATCAGGTGAGGAGTCAAGGTTTCAGATTTCAAGGCCTTTTGATTCCAGAGAATAGGTTTTGAAAGCGGCAAACCCGTGACCCTTGTTAGGTATCACAAATTGTATGATCTTGACATAAGTCAGCAAGTAAGCAACGGTGCTAGAGAAGATTATACATCTAATCAGAAGGTGGACACCAAGTTCCGCCATCAGATCATTTCGTGAAATAACACAGAATTATCATAAATTTTGATAAACAGTGATTCTTAATTGTTGTAATTGATCACTGCAGGAGAAAGACTGAGCAAGTTTACAATAAGGGTATCGAGTGAAGACGGTAGCCAAGGAAGAATGTGCAAGTATCACAAGGGAGCTATTGCTGATAAAACCATCAAACTAGTTCCTTGTGACATCTGGATTGCAGGACGATTTGTTACGATTTCAAAGAAAAGACCTAACCTGACACTTTGTGAAGTTCAAGTTCTTGTTCTTGACAGATTGAGTAAGTTCTTTTGTTGTTATTATCATAAAGACTAAACCACGAAATTGAGACGCTCACGTGTTACACTTGGCGGTAGGATTCATTTTATCAAAAAAAGGATGCCAATTATGTCATAAAATAACAACTCAAAACAGTCTTTTTTCAGGTAATTCCCCTCACATTGTACTCTAATGCAAGTTTATTTCACAACTTAAATGACAATTTTCAGAGTTTCGTATTTCCGAAAAGTGTACTTGTTGTGATGTTCGATTAGTCATTTGCTTTTTATTGTCACAAGCAGTGTGATTAAAGTCCGATGAATAAATTGTGAAAAAATATTGTCTTTATCAGGGTTCGAACTTAATTAATCAAGGATATCCTCTCCGTCACGATTTAAATGCACCCACCTTTGCCGCCATCTACTGACGTAACTTTTTCTAGTCATTTGCAACAAGTCAAGGACTGTGACAAAAGCATTCAGTATCATGCTAGGGGCAGGTAACTCAAGTGTACCATTCATTATAAATGATTGCAGCTAAACGCTATTCATAAAAGACTATCTGTGTATTTGGATTGCTAATGACTGATTTTTTTGCTCTAAATTTGTTGTAACAACCTCAAATTGAGACAATATTTATACAATTTGTTTTTTTAAAAAACGTGCGATATTGTCAGACTGTTGTTAAAGGAGGTAACTCTCCAATCCTTTAAGTTAAAGCATACCACAAAACAAATTTAAAGAAAACACTAAAATAGTATCGTATTTTAGTATTAACTTCACATTCTTTTCAGGTCTTCTTTTTCAAAGACAACCTAACAAAATCATCATGGGAGATTCTGATTCAGAGATGTCAGGCTACAAACCCCTGAGTTGTGCTTTCCATTGCCAGAGGTCCCTGAGCTGCTTTGCCTTTGGATACAACAAAGAAATGTGTACCTGCAAACTCTACAGTTCAACACAAGTCATAGATGAAAATAACTCTGAATGGGACTTCTTCATTATTATTGCCTAGTTTATTTGTAAAAATTAGTAAGGTATTTTAATTTAATAAGATATTTAGCAGCATAACACATTTCTAAATTTCCACATATTTCTAATATTTTTGCCTTGTTAATGTAAACACTCTGTAGTGAACCAAGTTTCTTTCAAAACGATTAATCATGAGACAGAGCTTTACTATGGATGCCATTTAAAACCTAAACAAAGGCTGAGTGTGAAATAAAGAATGAGTGCGAGGAAAATGAAGCCTGATGTACTACTTCGGAGATGCATTGTTTTGAAGGGTGCACAACCCCATGCCTAACCAAGCTCGAGTGCAGTACCTATTCTTCACAGAAAGAAAGAATGCATTTGCATATTTTTGCATCTATGCAGGAAACCCAATAAAGCTGTTTCCAATTTCATGTTGTGTCGATATTAATTTGTGTACTATAATACCATAAAATATAAACTTCAATCACATGTTTTCTTTTACCAATGACATATAGAACATTGCATAAAAATCAGGACTCAAAGAATATTATCTAAAGCCAAAAGTACCAGTGACAGAAGGTGACACAAGCGGATGACTGACTTATTGAATAAGAGGTTTGCATCTACTATCAAATCAATACACCGGCAATAATGACTCTTACCTGATGAGTCTATTCCAATGAAACTTACAATGAGACAACCTTAATTATCACGCCAATAATTTACTAGATCAGTTTATTGTGTCATACTCAGTACATCTCTCTACGCAGAGGAGTCGTTAATACATACACTAAACTCTTTCTAAATCTGAGCAATTCTCGGGTGTTGGCCAGATTCCCGTGGCGGCAAAATATGCATACTACTAAACAGACTGACTGAATTATTTCACTTTTAATGGAATGTTTGCTTATTGTCACCGAGGCTTTTGTAAGTGTTCTGTCACTATATTAAATGATAGTGATTCAAGTAGTCTTAAAGTGGACATGATCAAAGTCTAAATTTGGCAAAGTAGACAGTTAAAATATATTTTGTTATCCTGAAAGACTGTGGCTTTTAGAATCTGATAAGTAACTTGGTGAAAAGCCAGAGCATAAATGGAAGGTAAACCAGAGAATAGATAAATAAATAATCCCACCCTCCTACCAGACTGCAATTGTTAGTAAAAAAAGGTAGTAGCGCACCAGATAATCACTGTAACGTGTATCCCGGATTGTGGATAGGGCCCATGCAGGAGCCCTTCCTACACCTAGCTAGACTCATTATGGGAGTATAGCGAGTACTATTGACGCTAGGTTTACTAAGACTGAACAATTGGACCTGTAATATATAAATAATACTGATGACTTCACTGTCATGTAGCTGATTGGCCGGAGTGCACATGTTATCTGACATCAACGAAATGAACAAGTAATGTGCTCAGCAACAAAACAAGTGGTAGTAAGATTCAAGTTGAGGTGAAAATTTTGGACTTAATTTTGTTTAGTAGAAAGGTTTTGAACGTAGTGACGAGAAAAAAAATTATGATTTAAATGCCCTCTTGATCATTTGTAAAACGAAGTAACCTTCTACCTTACACAATATTGAGATCGATATGAAACCCTGCAGAAAAGAAAGATTTCTTAACAGATTTCACATTTGGGGTGTATATGTTTCAGTCACAGGTGCTAGTTTTTTAATATATATATCTAAGTATGTCTATTTCTTTTATGACAAAAAAATAAAATACAAATCAGTCATGTATTTGATTTCCCATTCCTGACAGGACATTTTTTCTGGGCTCAAATACGATTTGTTAAGTTCGTAGAAGGAACCAAGTTTGTTTTGTTGAATCAAGTATGTTAACCAATCTCATAAACATTGAAACAACGGAAAATGGTATTTTACATTACCCGTAGTGAGCTCCAAACTCCAAAGGGGTCAAAATAAAAAATATACAGACCCTCATTTGAAAAGAATTCACTCTAAAACTTATGAATATTGAAAAGACAAAATTAGATCAGACCTCAAGACGGATGTAGGCACATAAAAAACCTTTTAGAAGAGAAATTTAGAAGGATTGTGTGACGTCACCTTATAACAGTATTACTGTTTAAAGGTTAAGGTAACACAAAAAAACGGCAATAAAACACGTTTGCAAAGTAATATTTTAAAATAGGATATAAATGCATATTTGAACCCTGAAATGGAAGCAAAATAAACGCTGTATAAATCGTTCGATATTTGAGGAAAACGGACCATGAGTAATCTCCCTTTAAATATGACGTCATCGATGACCCAGCGTCTTATTAATGCTACTGTTTTTGCATTTTGGCACACAACAATAAACCATCATCAAAAGTGTTGAGGTAGAGCTGCTTTGATCTCTTCTCTTTGATCAATCTCCTTCCTGAGCAGGTACTCGATGCTGATTGGTTGCTAATGAGTTTCTGCCACATCAAAGAAGTTCATTGTTCATTTACGTTAATTGAGTATATATACCAAGATATCAACACACTAAAGGTTGCAAATTCTATGTTGGGAATTCAATTCTGCAAAAGACGTTATGGATGTTTCAAGATAAATATTCTGTAAATAAGTAAAATAGTTATAGTTTTATGGAGTATTTGTAACATATTTTGTGAGATTTTGAGTCTTGACCATTTAATTCAAATATATGGATCATTTAAGAATGTTTGAGCTATATATACACGAAAGCGTTTTATTGTCTTACAAATGTTTGGACAAATAAAACCTTACCTCTTGTTTTGGTAGAAGAAACAGGTAGATATATTGGAAAAAAAGAACGTAGAAGTTTTTATGTTCATTATGTATATAAACATTCTCTTACTATTCCGATTTTTCTGTTATGTTATACAAGGTGGAGTAGCAGATTTTTTTAATGCTGTCCTTCCAAATGTTTTGGTCTTATTATTTAAGATTTCTCCAAGCATTCTTAAATTTCTGTTATCAATAAAATTTCATGTGATGTAATTCTGGGAGTAAAAGCTTTTATCTTCGATACTACAGTTCAAAATGCATTGTAAATAGAATTAGGATTTAGTATTACATATTTCTATTAGTTTTCGATAATTGCTCCTATGATGTTATTATTTGCGTAGAAGTTCCTGATTTACTTGTAAAAACCTGTATTGCATATACTGTTAGAACATAGTATTCCAAATATCGCCTTGTTTTTCAAAAGTCTTGTAAATTGATTTCTGTATTCGAAATTCATGTGATATATTATTTTAGTTGAAGCAGCTCATTTATTCGATGTTGCATTTCACAAGCTCTGCAATGTATATTATATTACATTATTCCTATTTCACAAGCTCTGCAACGTAAATACAGATTTCCAAATTTCCTATTTATCCAAAACTCATGTGATGTAATTTTAGGTGTAGCAGCTCATTTATTCGATGCTGCATTCCACTAGCTCTGCAATGTATATAATATTACAGTATTCCTATTTTCACAAGCTCTGCAATGTATATATAGTATTCCAAATTTCTTTTTGCATCAATGTGATGTACATGTAATTCTAGGTGCAGCAGCTCATTTATTCGATGCTGCATTTCACAAGCTCTGCAATGTATATAATATCACAGTATTCCTATTTTCACAAGCTCTGCAACGTAAATACAGTATTCCAAATTTTGTACTGTATTCAAAACTCATGTGATGTAATTCTAGGTGTAGCAGCTCATTTATTCGATGCTGCATTTCACAAGCTCTGCAATGTATATAATATTACATTATTCCTATTTTCACTAGCTCTGCAATGTATATACAGTATTCCAATTTCGTACTGTATTCAACACTTATTTGATGTAATTCTAGGTGTAGCAGCTCATTTATTCGATGCTGCTCTTCACAAGCCCTGCAAGCAGAGTGCAACATACGAAAACGTCGTGGACGCAAACTATACTGCAGAAGGGGCAGTAGACGGAACCATTGACCACCATGGGACCTGCACTCACACTATTTGGGAAGACACTAATCCCTGGTGGCGAGTAGATCTGGCAGAGACCTTTTCTGTGGTGTCAGTGCTGTTGGGGAACAGAGACCAGTTTGGTAATGCATACCGAAAGTTTGTTCACTTATATGTGTCTTTGTGCAAATATAATGTATTTTGGATTTGGTACCTTGGTGGTAGATGGATCTAGCTTGGGCCTACTCTGGTCTATAAGTGGTATTTAGGAACAGGATGAATATGACAATCCATACCGAAACTTTGTTCACTTTGATTTGTTTTTCAGTGCAAATATCATGTTTTGGGGATTCAATGCTCTGATGCCAGGAAGACCCAGCAGGTACCCATTCTGTTCTGTATGGTGTCTTAACAGAGACGAGTATAGAAAATGCTGCTGCATATCAAAAGTTTGTTCACTTATTAGTGTATCTTAGTGCACCATTCATTGCCTTGCTGGCAGGAAAACCCAGCAGTGACCCATGCGGTTCTGTAAATGGTGTTAAACATAAAGAGTATGGAAATAAACTGCTGCATACCAAGGGTTCGTTCGCGTATCAGTGTATCTGAATGCAAATTCGATGTAAATTGGCCTTCAATAACTGGAAAAGAGACAGGAATCCACATTATGGCATTGTTAGGACGGGTCTCATTTGGCCTTTATTTTGGGGTCACCAAATCTAAAATGGTAATCCACATCAGCTTAGGAGTTGATGGACATACTTTCAGCGTTCAAGGCCTTTTGCTTCTGGAGAAGTAACCGAGAATTGGTTTTGAAGGCAGGACATTTGTTGCCTTTGTTATGAATTAATCTTCTTATTATTCAATGTCATTTTTCCTGAGTCAATGGTTCTAGAGAAGAAGTCGAAATAGCTGAACGAATTGCGGACACCAAACCACGCAATACCATAAGCTCACCAGATGAACTAAACATTAAATAAATTTACGATTAAGTTTGATAAACATATCGTTGATTCTTAATTTACTAGATAGTTCATGCAGGAGAACGCCTAACCAAATTTACAATAATAATAATGAACAATAAAAACAATGATAATGAAGACGGCAGGCAGGGAAGAGTGTGCAAGTATCCAAAGGAGTGATGCCACACCCTACACATAAGAGATGAACTACACTTTAAAGATATTTACCATAAATTCTATATACATATGATGTTTCTTTATTTACTCGATTGTTTATGCAGTAGCACGACTGAACAAATTTACAATAAGGTATCGAGTGAAGACGACAGCCATGGAATAGTGTGCAAGCAGTCTGATTAAAATCGACTGTGATTCGAGGGAAAAAAGTGTAAAAATATTAACTCTAGCGGGGTTCGAACCTCACCCAGCCCGGCTTTCCTCTCATTTACAATCTGAAGGCACCCCTATTACCCGCATGTTCTGACACAAGGTCATTTAGCCAATCGAAAGGAGCGCAGCAAAAGCTTCGATATCATACTAGGGACAGGTAACTCCAGTGTTCCATTCGTTATACATAATCGCCGCTAAACGCTATTTAAAAACGAGGATGCGATTTGATAGCTTACGACTGGGTTTGTCTGCGCTAAACTGATTATAGCAACACGTGATAGAGGTGGGTGCATTCAGACCGAGACGGAGAGGATATCCTGAATGGTTCGAGCCCCAATAGAGACAATATTTTATATATTTTATCCCTCGGAGCACGGCGGATTTTAATCAGACTGAGTGTGCAAGTATCACAACAGAGCGATCACATCAGATGAATTAAATAGTCAATAAGGATATGTACCATATATTTCATCAACATAATGCTGATTTTTCATTGTACGCGATTTATCACTGCAGGAGAAAGACTTAGCAACTTTACAATAAGGGTATCGAGTGAAGACGACAGCTTGGGAACAGTATGCAAGTACCACCAATGAGCAATCGCTGATAATACCTCCAAACTAGTTGCCTGTGACGTCTGGATTGCAGGACGATTTGTGACGATTTCTAGGAAAGCCCGCTGGCTGACACTTTGTGAAGTTCAAGTTCTTGTTGTTGACAGATCGAGTGAGTACTTGTGTTATTATTGCATAGAGAGTAAACAAAAAATAGAGAAACTCACAATGTTTAAGATGAATTCATTCGGAGTCGTGGATTCGTGACAATAATATTATATTCACGAATCCTCTTTAAAATTCTAATATTTTCAGGTCTACTATTTCGACAACAAATGAACAAAATCATTGACCGAGATTTTGACAGTGCGATGTCAGGTTCCAAACTCCTAAGCTGTGCTTTGCATTGCCAAACACCAAACATCAGCAGTATTTTTTTATCAAATTCTTGTACGTTTCAGGTCTTCTTGTTCGTCTGCTAATGAACAAAATCATCGAAGGCGGTTTTGAATCAGAGATGTCAGTCTCCAAATCCCTGAGCTGTGCTTTCCATTGCCAGAGGTCTCCGAGTTGATAAAACGTTGAGATGTGGGACATAATAGTACATTAAAGGCAGTGATACAAGTGGAGAATCTAAATTATGAATACATATGACCATCGAAAGTGAACTGGTGAAGATACATGTATTAGTTTCTCTGACACGTCTTGTTCTCAAGCAGTTGCTTTGTCTTTGGCTACAATGAAGATATGGGTACCTGCAAACTCTACAGTTCCACACAAATAAAAGATGGAAAGAGCGCTAACTGGGACTACTTTATTATTGTTGCGTAGTTTTTTGGACAAAATCGGTTAGGATTATGTACCTTTTTATTTTGAAATTATTTTCATTTTTATACTCATCATTTAAAATTTCAGCAGATGGTAATTTAAGAAATTCAGCAATATTTAAATTTTCATAATTCCCATATACTTATATTCCTATTGATTTTGTCTTCTTAATGTTAACCAACGTAACCCTCTGTAGTGATCCGAATTCCTTTCAAGTGGATAAATCATGTGACAGCGGTTTTGCTTTGGTGCCAGACCCTGAATTCAGGCTGTGTGTGAAATAAAAAATGAGTGTGAGGAAAGCAAACCCTGATGCACTACTTCCGAGATGCATTGTTTTGAAGGCTTACAAAACCACCGACCTCGTGTATTGAACCGCAAAGGAAAGTTATAATTGCATATGTATGCAAAAATACACCAACAATCTTTTTCTAATTCCATGTTGTGTCGATATTTATTTGTGTAATAAAGTGTCAATAAAATATTAACTCAAACGATATCTTTTCTTTTGCCAATGAGTTTATATTTGTCTTTGTATGTCAAGCAAAGACATATTTTTTCCGCTTCGTCTGTGGTTCCGTGGCGCCGAAAGACTTTCGTTTCCAGGCCACATCTCAAAAACCGTTCAATATTTCTAACTAAATGGTTTTTGGCGTTTATTTTTTAATTACTCGACTAATGTAAGTGTTTCCAAACTAGGCCTTATGAAATCATTGCACAAAAATCTTTAAATTGCCTTTGTTCAGGTAAAACTGCCCCAAATTTGCATATTGTCAATACATTTCGAAACCTGCTATAGCTTACGTCACTTTCGGCAATGCGTGTGACAATAAACCAGCAACGCTCTTTTCACCTGAATTTGCAGTTGCACGTGCGTTGTCACAGCAACTCTGCAATTGACAACAAAAGTTATGAATGAACTCGTAAGAATAGTAGTTTGTAACACGCGTTTTTGACTGTAAAGTTAAAGGAAACCACCTTCTTTTTCAATTATTTTATGAATTTTTAAATCATATATGATAGGAACAGTAGAGGACATAAGATATAACATTATTGTACATTAAACGATGTATTTTAGCGGACGGTACTGAGATTACAGATCATTTGCATACTATAGCTTGCATCAGAAACATACATTTCGAGGCGTGAAAATGATACGTTTTTCTCTCCTGTAAATTCATATATTTCGGAGGATTTTACAAAAACTGTTTGCAACAAAAATTGGGGAAAAACATTGTGAATGAATATTTGGAATACAAATATCCGGTAAGTTCCAAATAAAGAAATAATCGACAAAAAAAACATTTTATTTCTATTCCCGTGAGTACTACATGTATATATATATAAGCTTGGTATTTGGTAAGATGTAATGATGAGTGATCCCTTGTGTTGTGTGATTCTGAGTTGTTCATAATTCCTCGGAAACAATTTTAACTTAATGCATATGGAGGTTAGATAATTTTCTGGCCTCTGTCTCAAAATCTTTCTTTATTATTTAGTGAAACTTAAAAATGTGGTTATACCCACAGATGGAATGGGCCCTTTTACTCCGTATGCTACTTATTTCTTTTTAAAAATAAATATTTAGATTTGTTAAATGTCTCTGGTTTCACGTTTGATAAAACGTTGAGACGAGGGACATAACAGTTCATTAAAGGCAGTGATGCAAGTGGAGAATCTAAATTATGAATACATATGACCATCGAAAGTG
This sequence comes from Steromphala cineraria, assembly GCA_916613615.1. Lineage (NCBI taxonomy): Eukaryota > Metazoa > Mollusca > Gastropoda > Trochida > Trochidae > Steromphala > Steromphala cineraria. Next base: position 30,535,032 of record OU744730.1, on the reverse strand, counting down.
AACTGGTGAAGATACATGTTTTAGTTTCTCTGACAGGTCTTGTTCTCATGCAATTTCTTCTTTGTGTTGAAATGGTTAGCTCACTGCATTCAAGAAATATATACCTAAAACTTAAATTTGTTCGTCAAATCTTTATCATTGGTATAAAGAAGTATAATACCCTTTAACATGCATTTCTATTTTATGAAAAATAAAGGAGCTACGAAAATCAGTCATGGTACATTTCCCTTTTCTTGTCAGACATGGTTTTTGGTTCAAATACGATTTTTTAAGTTCGTAGACAGAACCCAGTTTCTATTTCCTTCTTAATCTTTAATGGATAAGTGAAGCTGCGTACCTCAAATTTGTTCACTTGCTTGTGTATCTTAATGTAATTATCATGTAATCAAAGAGCACTAACATAGGATCACCAGTTGTCCTTGTCTAAATTAACAATTCCCAAACCATATTTCGAGACCGTCTCGTCGCTTGTGTTGAATTTCGATAATCTGGCATGGTTAAAAAGAAAGATTGTGTCAATTTTGTGAAATTCAGATTTTCTTAAATATAGATTAAACTATTCCATATACACTTTGTGCAAAGGAACACACGTGACTTAAATCTAAAGCTTTTGATGACTTATGTACGATTTTGTAGAGAAAATATAAAATAGGGTTTACGAAATGTTGACCCTTGGTCACTTCAATTCCCCGGCAAATGTGTTACATTTTCTGAAAGGTATGATATTCGAATATACGCAAACTCAATCTTTCAACATTATGCTTTTCGTTTTTGCAATGCTAGGATGCCTCAAAGACGTTCCAAATTATGTGATATTTGTACTGAAATACGCAGGTAAGTGAACAAACTCAAGGTAAGCAGCATAAACATATGAATGTATATAACATGATATTGCCATTTTAAGCCTGACGCCTATGGTTTCTACTTCACTCAGGGGAAAAAGAAACGGTACCAACCTTTCAAAAGATTACAAAACTAAATCCTGTTGTAAATGAAATGCGACAACGAACCCTTGTGATAGGCACATTAGATGTGAAGAAGTACTCACAACTTCAAACATCAAAGTATGAAACTTAAAATCGCATGACTGTTCAATTACACAGGGGTTCTAAAACAGCTTTTTCAATGTTATATTATATTTGGTCATAATCTTTGGAATCGGAATAAAACAATCTTTAAAATTATAGATTTGATAAATTAAAAATGTTATCAATATAAAAGAATACTAAGAAGAAATAAATAAATTTGTTCATGCATTTTATGTGTAAATTGGTTTTAAAACAAGCAAATAGTACCATCTATGAATACGATTTGTTTATTAACCACTATTTCAAATATGGATGTACAATAATATTTACTTTAGTTAATCTCCTAGTTGAAGAAATGTTTTGATGGTTGGTTTTCTAAAGTTTCGCCATTTAATTCCCTTTTATGAAGAGGACGATTGAAAGTTTCGATTGTAAGGCTGATCGGTATCCAAATGAACACGTTTATGACGTAATATGTACAAGCTAATGTTAACAAAGCTTTGACAGTTATACCTGTTTAACTTGCACCTTCCAACCCGTATATAAGCTCATCAGATATATATAACGAAATCTACAATTGAGTATCTTGCAATTGGTAGCATTTTGAATATTTATATTCTCGTAAAACTACGTACTCCACTGCAATTCTCTATAAGAATGTTGACGAAGATAAGATAGATCACGTATGCAAAGTATATACTAGGACAAGTATTTGTCAACTATCATCTGTCATTCTACAACCACGTGATTACCCTATCCAAAATATTATTGCTATTGATTATTTGTCCTTCCGTATACATATATTTCACGATGAATAAAATGAGAAGATAAAAAGGATTAACCATAGTTGTGTCAGCGTTAGTTTTAACGTGTCACACTCATGCTTTAAGGGGGCAGTAGCTCGTTTTCGGGGCAATTAAAATGAGAGAAGATTATAAGGGTAAACCAAAGTTGTGTCAGCGTTAGTTTAAACGTGTCACACTCGTGCTTTAAGTAGCTCGTTTTTGGGGCAATAGTTGATGAAAATGAAAATAAATGGTTCCAATTGAAAGACAATGTATCTAAACTAATTGAAGCAGTAATAAATCAAACATAGAATCTTCAGCCGCGCGATTCCTTTTACTTATATAAAATGCATAAAAGGTGTTAACACAAAAATGACCACCAAAGGATTTTATGTCAATCTTTGTAATTTCTTCTCTGACTATCGATGATTGATTTGTGTTATGAGAATTTTGACACTTTCAAAAAGATACATTTAGCATTTACGTAAGTTTTCAGTGAAAAATTGAAAATATGTAGTTGTAAAAAAAACGTGCTACTGTCCCTTTATATAGAAACTACAATATGCCGTCAAATTAAGAATATTTTTTTAAATGACCTAGTTGCTTAAGGCAAAGAAAATGCTGAACCGCACTTTGATAATAATCTTGCCAAAATAGAGTTGAACTTGAGTATAATGATCGACACATGGATGCTTATACGACAATTCCTAAAACTAAAATACAATCATTATAAGAACAATGTAATGAAAATGACAAAAGTCTTTTTGAAAATATACTGAACTAAAATAATTGGGTATAATTATATCAAAATTTTAATTTTTGATATGCATGTATTTCAATCTTGCCTACCTGATGCAAATTCATCCAAATAGTTACAATACCCCTTACATATAAAAGGGGCAGTAGCACGTCTTTAGGGGGAATATAAGGTGATGTCAGGAAAATGAAAATAAATGGTTCCAATTGAAAGACAATGTATTTAAACTAAATGAAGCAGCAATAATTCAAATATATAACGTTTAGCCATGCGATTCCTTTTTTCTTACACAAAATGAATTAAAGGTGTTCACAAAAAATGCCCGCCAATGGATTTTATGTGAATCCTCATGATTTGTCCTCTGACTATGGATGATTGGTTTGTGTAATGAGATTGTTGACATTGTCAATATAATACATTTAGCATTAACTTACAATTGTAAGTGAAATATTTACAATATAAATTATCAAAAAACGTGCTACTGCCCCTTTAAGTCTAATAAATATAAATCAATATATATCGTGATATATGATAATTATTGACCAATACCTTGCATTGTGATAAATTCACTTCTCTATCTTGTGACTTGACAACTTGATAGTTTTTTTTATATAATAAACACTTTGTATACTAGTATTTGACACAGTTTATAGATAATAAATACTGATGACCGCGCGATTCCACACCAACGCATTAAGATAAGGGCCAAGTGCCTACACATTTCCTAATCAGTTGTACCTAGGTCATATGGTGAAATAAGGACTTTTTCATAACCTGAAAACAATTCAGACAAGCTTCACACATTATTGTTATGAATCCATTGTCAGATCATTGCATATCATTTCCAATTTAAGAAATAAATATTTCACAGCAAGTATTATGGAAAATGTTTAATAAACCTTATGTAATATAACATTATGATATATTTGCACCTTCCAATATTTCCTATAAATAGGACTTTTAAATAGACCAAAACAAATATTTTATATTTATTTTTGTGTAACAATAAATGCGAGGCAAGTACTATGAACCAAATATGTTTAGTTAAAGGGGCGGTAGAACCTTCTGGGGGGGATATACATGTAAGTTGATGTCAGGAAAATAACCATAAATGGTTCCAACTAAAAGACAATGTATTTAAACTAAGTAAAGCAGTAATAAATGAAATATATAATGTAAGATTTAGCCATGCGATTCGTTTCTCATACACAAAATGAATTAAAGGTGTTCACGCAAAAATGGCCGCCAATGGATTTTATATGAATCTTTATAATTTCTTCTCTGACTATGGTTTGTGTAATGAGTTTTTGATACTATCAACATTATACATTAAGCATTAACGTACAATCATCAGTGGAAAATTGAAAATATAATTTTTTCAAAAAGAGTGCTAGTACCCCTTTAATATATATAAGAGAAATGAATAATAATTTAAGACAACATTTCCATTCGAAGAAAGGGCCTTCTGTGAGTAAAACTTCACAAACAACAGAAAATAACATACTTAATGTTTATAAAAATGGTCAAATTCCATAAATAGTATTTCGTTTTGTCACATTATCAAGATTGCATTATCTTATTAATTCAAATACGTTCTATTTTTCTCACAGAGACGGCTCTCTAATAAATTGCTTATTTCAAATATAAAATATTTAAATGCTTGTACATCTTTTAATTGTTAAATGAGAATGTCTTCACGTATATATTCACCCAGGAGCTCACTTCATCAATTGTTAAATTGTCACGTATATATTCACCATTCCATTACATTCTTAAAAGAAATACAATTCCCCGGAGCATACAGTGTAGACACGGACTATCAGAAGTTTCAAAATATGTCAAAAGCAAATCTTTTGATTAAAAAAATTTGATTGGTTAAGATTTTAATGATAAAATGTTTGGTCTGTTTAAATGGTATCGTCTTAAAAGACAGAATTCCCAAAAGACAGAACGCTTAAAACCACACTTTTCATGGCTGACAAATAATGTGTAACATGTCCTCTACCCTTTCCAATAATGGAACAGTCCAGATAAAAGAAGACAGAATTCCCTAAAGACAGAAAAAGACACCATTAAGATATAAAAAAAATTCAATTGTTATACTATATAACACGAAGCATCATTTCATTCACTTTGCATGTTGTATGTATAACACTTATATACACATATGTTTTTAACATATTCTTTTTTTCACAATATGAAATGAAAATTGTTGAACAAGAAAGAAGGATTATTTGAACACCGCTCATACAACAGATTTGAAACGGGACACAATATGCAATACGAACAGCAAAAAAATATAATTGATAAAAAAAATTAGGCATTATGTTGTCGGAGATGCCTATGGTATGCTGCATACATCATATCTGCTACAGGCAAAAATATGAGTAATTGCTATACATAGAAAGCAGGTACTTATACATACGTGTATAAACTTTTGTATTTTGTCAAAGTTAAAACTTTTTGATACTATCTTATTCTGCGTTTCATTACATTTAAAGATTATTCATTGGATATGAAGAAATGATTGAATTTCATTTTACCCCATAAAATGATTCAATTCTGTACAATCATTCATTGGATATACAGAAATGATTGAATTTCATTTTACTCCATAAAATGATTCAATTCTGTACAATCACTGCCATACCTGTAAAGCCTTTTCTAATTCGAATTGCAATAAATATTTCAAACAAACACTTCGACGTGTTTATTTTTTCATTTAACAGAAGTGCGAAGGTACAAAGGTACATTTTTTATAAACCTCAAGTTAAAAAGTAAGGTTAGTTCTGATTTGCTTGTTGATATGTACACTCAGGGGCAAAATAAACGATACCATATAAAATGCATGATAGGTTAATCTACGATTGATAGTTACGGCTGAAACAGGGTTAATTCATGTATTCAAGAGCTAAGTGAACTAAGTTTTTAATTTCAGAGCTTTATCTGTTAACGCTTTTGAAAAACAAGCCTTTCAAAAAAAGCTGTTAAAAAATCTCCTTAACTAGACGAGATAGGATAGTGAAAATGGCCCTTTTTCTTGTTTTTAAATCAAAATACAGGCAAATTACGTGAACAAATTATCTTCGACAACGGTTGTTTATATTTATAACATCTTAGATTTTATAGATTTTTAAATTTTATAATTATTTTATTCAAATTCCAAAGATTATGACCAAAAATAACACCGAAAAAGCTGTTTTTTGACCCCTCGTGTATTTGAATAGTCATACAATTATAAGTATCATACTTTGATGTTTGAAATTGTGAGTACTTCTTCACAACTGATGTGCCTATCACAAGGACTCGTAGTCGCATTTCATTTACAACAGGATTTTGTTTTGTACTCTTTTGAAAAGTTGGTATCGTTTCTTTTGCCCCTGAGTGTATGAAAGAAATAAGATACCGGTAGCACTTATAACATTAATGTAGCTAAGACCTGACAAAATGATCATATCCTTGGGCATTATAACAAACACTGACTGTTTCAGCTATATATACGAGTTTCAAGACATTATCAATAAGGATACTTTTATTAAGCAATTTGCTACAAGGGTCTCACCCTCGTGTTTTCTGATATTTTATCAACGAGTGTTGATGTATTTCATTCAGAAGACATTTGAGTGAGATTCTCTATATTATAACAAACTATTTTTAAAAATGCTCGAAGAAGAAATATATACCAGGCGAAAGATATTTTCTTTTTGCATTTATGTTTTAGAAGACGAATCAAACTTCATGATTTCAGATGATAGGAGGGTACATTGTCCATATAACAATAAACACAACACAACATGAAATGTTTCAAAAGTAATGATAATCAAATCCCCTTATATCGCAAATGTCAATATCTGATTTATGAATACTCGTGATACGATTTTGTATTGAGGCCAAAGTTACCCCATCACGTGATTTCGATCCATTACCATGTTTCGTTTTGAGTAGTATTGGTCAACAGGAGTCTGGACGCTTCCAAAATGATCCCGTAGGTGTGCTATAGGAGCCCTCTGTCTGACCAATGTTTTAGTGTTAAAAAAGTGTCATACAAATCAGCTTAGTATGAAGTAGCCTTTTCTTGTTGAACAATTTAATGTATTCATTCGAAAAAAGATACTTAAAAGGGCAGTAGCACGTTTTTTGATAATTTTATATTTTAAATATTTCACTTAGAATTGTAAGTTAATGCTAAATGTATTATATTGACAGTGTCAACAATCTCATTACACAAGCCAATCGTCCATAGTCAGAGGACAAAGTATGAGGATTCACATAAAACCCATTGGCGGCCATTTTTGTGTGAACACCTTTAATTCATTTTGTGTAAGAAAAAGGAATCGCATGGCTAATCTTTACGTTATATATTTGAATTATTACTACTTCATTAAGTTTAAATACATTGTCTCTCAATTGGAACTAATTATGTTCATTTTCCTGACATCACCTTATATTCCCCCTAAAACGTGCTACTGCCCCTTTAATATTCTGTGATATATAGTTTTATTTATAATTTCTTCCTTTGTAGCGCCTTGAGCGAGCATTCAAAGCACGGATACATGCGCATTACAAATAGCCACTATTATTATTATTATTATTTTTATTATTATTATTATTATTATTATTATTATATTCTGTGATATGGGCCCAATATGACAAATTGCATTACACTGTCCTTCAATCATAACATGTCCTCATGTTGTCACAGTGACACCAAAAGGATCATGCTGCGGTCCATAAAGATTAAAGACCCATGGTCATACTTGCATGGGGTTCGTGATGACATTTAGCTATTGAGAAATGAAATACATCACTCGATAGAAAAATATTTCGTCGAAAGTTTAAAGTGATATTTACTTGTTTTAATCAACAATAAATAAGTTCAAAGTACACTACCCTCTCCAAAAGTGCCATAGCTTTTCACGAACCCGCTTTCGGTGACGTCATCATAATATTATAGGATTTCAACCGCGTCTCAGCTTTCAAGCGTATGTTTAGGAACCACACAATTTTAGATGGCCCCACTTAATTCGCCTTCATGTTGACTGCCGTTTCGGTCATTTGGTAAATTGCCACCTTTTTAATGAATTTGGATTAGATTTTTTCTATGTTGGTCACAATATTCTGCAAAAAGAATTCAATGGTTCAGTAAAAATTCTTTTAACAATATTGAACTTCATTAAACTTTGAATATGGGTCTTTAACCTGTTGAATGAAGCAAGTCGCTGTCTGATCACAACGTCACTTGCTGACACTTTCCGACCATCAATATGAGTCAGTTGCAAGCTGCTTTTATGAATGGAAATGAAGTCTTCACATATTTTTATTGGTGTCAATTGGTCAATGGACAAGCCATGTTATTTTTTCAAACATCAACGGCATGCCCCAAAACGGTCATTAAGTGCGGAAATCACTTACATGTACACTGCTCGGTGTCTATGTGAGGACGCGAAGCCCAAGAATTTACTTTGCTGATGACGTCTCAAATGAAGTACCCCGAGGGGAGATGTCTCTTGGTTTTGTGATTCTTTGTCTGATGTCATGTTTGTATGTCCTTGTAGCATGTGACCAATCTGAAACTCGTTATTTTAGTGGAGACGTTATTTGCTTTTTGTCAAAGTTGTAACTTCACTTTCCAGGGTATTTGTTTTTCATTTTCAAAGAAGATGTGTTCCTGTCTTATCTACATATTGACAATAACTGTTTTGTTTTTTGTAACCATGCATTTCGTGTGTGTATAGTTTCTACACATTTGGACAGTCTTGATGGACAACATCATAAGCGTTTATCAATTTCATAATCCCTTTTTGTGTTTGTCCTTGAAATCAATGTTATTTGGCAAACTTTTTTTCGAGAACAGTATGATAAATGCAATAGGTTTCATTTACTATACCCCACTTATCAATTCAATACCCGATTGGTGAAACATGGAAATGGGCTTTAAATACGTGTCGGCACTTCCGAATATATAGTTTCACATTACTACAAATTTTGATGCACGAAGTTATGATTTCCTCATCTCTGACGTCACAAAACAGAATACCATGACGTCATCGTTGCTGACTATAGCGTAGACATAGCCATTAGATATAAATGTTATTTAATTAGCTATTATTCTTAAATAGATACTATCAATCTCATTGTATGTGTTCGGATTTTTGTGAATCTCGGCCCAATGTACATGTCACGTGACACAATTGCTAAGGAAATTATCTATATGTATACATAGATATTAAACAATAATTCTAGAGATCAAAAGTTATCTAACCAAGATAACAAACCAACGCCAACCTTTCGAATATTTTCCTCACCGTAGGTGTGAGTTGGAACAGCTTTTGCAGGTAACTGTTAGATCATAAGATATAAGATATTACTCTGGCTCTCATTGGCTGGAGCGGCCACGTGACTAAAGGTATATAAGACTTGTTCCGATTGGAGCTCATCGATGTAGCTCTAACCACAGTCCACAGTCATGTTTAAGCGACTGTGCTTCATCCTAGCGGTAGCGGCCGCTATACAGGCTACAACGATCCGGAAAAAAGATAGAAAAGGTAAAAATTCGTAATCATTTTTTACGTTTTATCTTTTAATGAGGATTTCATTACACACTCACAATTATTAAAAATGGGAGATTTTAGGACAGTCTTTTGAAACAGTCAATGTCTGTCTAAAATATTTCCAAAGTTTATTCCCATTTCATTTGTTTTAAATATATATATAGTTTAATCGAACAATTTGATTTAACGGTCTTGAAATGAATGAAAAATGTCTGCACAGCTACTTTAAAAAAAATAATAATTAAAACATTTCCTTCACACATTTTTCCATTTTTTGTTTAGATATTTGTTAATTTATTTCATTTATTTATAAATCATTTTTACGTTTTAAAAATGAATATTCAAAAAGTGTTGACAAAGCGTTTTTAAAGGGTTTAATTTGTATTAATTTTTAATGTTCATTTTGAACATGAATCTTAATTGTAAATTTTATAAACTTTTTCTTCAAATGCTTTTGTTCATAAAATCTCTGTTCTCAATACATCATATGGATCTAAAATACAAAACAGATTATTTCGTTCAAATGTAACCAAATGAAATGATTCTCTCTCGTCTAAATTATTTGGAATTTTAGAAAATTATTTAGAAATACATATCATTTGTAAATAAACTCCAAAAACGCTTTAAATACTTTTTAAAATCAAATTTGTTTTCCATGATTAATAAACGTTCAGCTCATATAAGAGATCATCTTATCACGCCCACATGCTTTTTCCAGACCAGGTCAGGAAACAGAACTTTCATATGTTGCTTTCCCACAAAGATAAATTTAGTCAAAGATAATATGTTTTCAAAACCATAGACATATTCGATTTCATCATTATATTCCAGTTTTGCATTATCTTATTTCATGATAAAATCAATACAACATTTGACGATTGAATAAAGGAAGAAAATTATTCTAATTCATCAAAAGTTTTAGAGTTAAATCAAGATTTCTTTTTCTTTCAGTGAAACGTCAAACATTCTTCAATGGAGTTAATACATACGGTAAGAAATTAAATTTCATACATTAATATTATCTATTATTTGAATAATTGTATAAAAATATTGATCTAATTTTGTAAAAAAAAATTCAATTGCCTGTATCTTATGAATTCCTGAATCAAAACTTTAATTTGATGGTCTTTATGATTTTATTTGTCATAACCAAGAATACATCAACTTCACTATTAGATTTTATACCATAACCTACACAACAGAGACATAAATCGACGCTATCCTGAGAGGGTAGTCAGTAAAGCTCTATTACACGGCTTCGTTTACCCTTACTGGCGATAAACCAATGAGCGCATATTGTTGAATTCACGTTTCACTTATCCTGTAGTCAAACCAATCCTGCATAAAACATTAAGGTATACATAACCACTTATCGAATGCACTGAACCTCTATACACAAAGCCCTAAGGTGATCGGTTGTCCTCAATGATCCCTTAATGTAATAATGGGAGTTAAGGTAAATAATAGTAAAAGTTGCTCTGTGAAAGAAGGGCCAAAAAAGGTCCTGCTTGGAAAAGTCCATATATTATCGTCAGTGGGATATTTTACCCGCTTTATCATGGCTCTACATTAAATCAACAGGCTGGACATATCACACACAATATGATATTGTTCTTCATTAACTCAACAGGCAGTGAGATAATACACACAGTATAATATTTCCCTTCATTAACTTAAAAGGCAGTGAGATATTACACACAATATAATATTTCACTTCATTAACTCAACAGACACTGAGATAGGACACACAATATAATATTTCCCTCCATTAACTCAACAGGCAGTGAGATAGGACACACAATATAATATTTCCCTCCATTAACTCAACGGACAGTAAGATAGGACACACAATATAATATTTCCCTCCATTAACTCAACGGACAGTAAGATAGGACACACAATATAATATTACCTTCATTAACTATAAGGCAGTGAAATATTGCACACAATATAACATTGTCCTTCATTAACTCAACAGGCTGGAGGTACCCTGTTGATGTTGAGTTCGTCCTGGACTCATCAGATACTGTGGGCAAGGAGAACTACCGCCTCATGATCCAATATGTCCAGAACCTGATCCGTCACTGGAACATCGGTCCCCAATACACCCAGGTTGGCGTGATCACGTACGGGAACGGTGCAAGGAACCAGTTCTACCTAAATCAGTACCATACTGAGGGACAGCTCGCAAATGCCCTGAACAATATCCAGTTCCAGGGCGGAGCAGCAGACCTCGGGCAGGCCCTGAAGTTAGCGTATAGCAACTCCTTCACCACCCAGCACGGTGCCCGCGATCATGTTCCCCATGTCGTCATCCACATCGGTAATGGTGTTTCTAACAACAAGGCCTTCGCTACACAGGTAGGTACTCGTTTTAGTTGATTGCCATCGGTACAGTAGAACATGCTTTTGATTGAATGGCATTGGTAGCTTTCTGACTATTTTAATGATTACTTTGAAGTGAGTGAGTGATGTGATTCCATGAGATTTGATGTGATTTTGAATTTTGTCAATCAGCATTCCTTAATACCTTGGTTTCTATATTTTGATGCTTTTTTCGATTTTGTCGAGACCATTTATCGAGAGTAATGAGTTGTTCATGAATTTATCATATAACACATAAAAACGTCGTTGTGAAAAATTCCCCAAAAAAGCAACTCGAGATCTTCAGGAAGAAGCTTACTAAATTCTTAAATAAAATATAACTTTATCTTTGCTCGGGGAAAACAAGCTGGTCAAATTTGTTCAGAAATACTCATTCCTCATTTCCTACCATAGGAGGCCAAGAACGCCCGTAACTCCGGTGTGTCAATCTACAACGTTGCTATTGGCAACGGTGTTGATATTGACGAGGTGAACAAGATCGCCAACGCACCAACCTCCAAGTACGTGCTGCACGCTGACAACTACCAGGCTCTGAACAGTTTGGTTCCCGCTCTTGCGTCCATGGTTGAAGGAGGTTTGTACATCCTTTCGAGATTAAAGGCGTTATTATAAGACCAAAATGAATGACAATATCCATTAACAGATTGAAACATCTAATATGTACAATCTCATGCAGTCTCAATATTTATATTTTATTGACGATGTCGTCAAAAAAGGCAAAATGAAAGAATACAAATTATTAACATAAACCAAGGAAAGGAAAATTGCGCTCTAGGTTGCGAATCATCCTTACCAATTACCTTAGTAATTAAATTCACTATTTCAATGATCAATGATTTTTATGTTTATGTAAGCAATTATTTTACTTGTTAAACTATTGAAATTTTGTTTTGCAGGAGTTCCACAGAGTACAAACCAACTGCCCCAGGCCAACAGTACGTTACTTTCAGAACTTGATAAAACAATATTGATAAATAACTTTATGTATTCTTCTATATTTTTGTACAAAGAAATTGATAATGATAATACAATACAAATAAGGGATTAACTTTGTTTAAATAAAAATAATACGATACTTTTATTTGAATATCATTCACTTTCAATTGGTTTGAAGCGTGATTGGAGAAGAAAGTGAGAAACTAAATTAGTAAACTGTAAAGTAATAGTTTGACTCAGGGCCTTATTCCTTTCTCCAGGCTGTCTTCAGAAGGCTGACCTGGTCTTCATGTTGGACTCATCCTCAAGCGTGGACTCAACCGAATACCAGCAGCTCTCCAACTTCCTCAAGAGCTTTGCTTCCAGGCTGCCAATCGGCCCCAACAACGTTCAGGTCGGTCTCATGCAGTACTCCAGCCACCCTTCCGTTGGCTTCCCTCTGGGCATGTATACTGACAGGATGGACGTCTTGAAGGCCATGGACACTCTCCAGCATATGGGCGGAGGAACCAACACTGCTGATGCTCTCAAGTACCTCAGGGAACATGCCTTTGCAACCACCTCTGGAGCCAGGACCAACGTGCCACGTATTGGCATCGTGATCACCGATGGACACTCTGCTAACCCTACAGCAACAACTGTTGAAGCTGACAATGCCAGAACCAACAACATCGGACTCATCGGTGTTGGTGTCGGGTCTGAGGTGAACCTGAACGAGCTCAACAGCATCGTTGATCAGCCTCACTCCTCTAACTCCTTCACTGTCGGCAGCTATGATCAGCTCACGAACGCGATCCCTCAGATCCTTTCTGCTGCCTGTAACGGTACGTCAACTCAGATAATATGGTCATTACTTTTGCTTTAGTTGACTATCAGTGAATTGATTTAAGGCATGTTTAGCCTTTTATCTTTTATCTTCGGGACTAAAAGTAGAATCCATGTCGTGCTGTTAAAAAACGACCCTGGTTTGTTCTTTGCCTTCCATTCTAAATGAAATCCCATGCTGGTTTTATAATGATATCAAAATATCTAAATGTGTTTATGATCCTCTTGCAGTTCACCGATCTCTTCCAGCACAGACAGGAATGCCAGGTTTGTAGTTTGAAATTTCTAAGAAAATTCATTTAAAAAACGGCATTTGAAATTTTTCATTTGCTATGCCTAGTAAACATTCTACTGAAATAATGAATCTTCAACATAATGATGTCTCACTTATCATCTCTGATAATTGACTCTAACCGTTGACCATTGATCTATACAGGAGCCACCCATGGCCCTGACACCTGTGTTGACAAGATTGACAACTGTCACATGTACGAGACCAGCTCCTGTACACAATACAAGCAATGGGCAACTGAGAACTGTGCCAGACACTGCAAGATCTGCTCCCGTGAGTACATCGTATATTTTCTTAATATCTCACATGCAATAAATATAATTTAGTCACTGTAGAATTGTTTTCTGATTCTGATGACAAACTGATATTAAAGAAGAAACTGTTATGAATATCACAACATCATTGGTTTCACAGATTTTCACAACATTTACGTAGATAACAAATATCATACCACAAGTTATTAATCTTTGTATCGTAGCATGATTACTATTGCCCGTGAAAGATAATGTAAAAGATGATTTAAAGACGTAGAAACAGAAAAGGATAACACCATACTTCATCTGCTTAAAACATAAACGTCTATAGTAGAAACAGTATCCAAAATTTTACTCTTCAAAAATATCCCCATGATATTCTTGCAGCACTTTACACCGAGGCTCCACCAGCATGTAAGGATGAGATCGACAACTGCAAATCCTACCAGGCTGATATGTGTACAGCATTTGCTGCCTGGGCCCAGACCTCTTGCAGACAGTTCTGTGGATACTGCGGTAATGAAGCTGGATCTTGTAGTCAACCCTGTCTTTTGCCAACATGCACTTTATGTAGTTAATTGACATAAAGTGACTGATACAGCTTCTCGCTTATATGTTTGTAAACATGCATATACATGTACTAATTTCTAAGAGTCCTTATGGTAAAAAAACAAAAGCGGCTAGAAAATGCAAACATGCAGTTTGTAAGAACCGCATGCCTACTTTTGACCTTGTACACCTAAAATTGCAAATACAAAAACATATTTTCTCTCCACACAGGTGCTCAAACCAGCTCAACCGGTTTCTGTAAGTATTTCTGAACTTTATTTAAATTAATAACAACAACTGAAAGGACATCGAGTTTATTAAGTCAAAAGTCGTGCTAAAGCATATAAACCATTTCAAGCTTTTCTTTCATAAATTATTTTATACAATATGAAGCTCCCTCAAGTAAAGAATCTTATAACATACGATTGCTAAATCATCTGCTGCAAAATATTGTGGTAGCGCTTCTTTACAACACTTACCATTCTATATCTTTCTTCAGATGGTCAGTGTTTCTACAAGGGCAAAACCTACAAGCAGGGAGAGAAATGGGACGATGGTTGTGACTACCAATGTAGTTGTGAGGATGGAAACACAGGTCGTTACCGATGCTACAACAAGTAGGTCTTTCCTGGCAAATCATCATCCTATATTGTAAAAATATCAAGTTAAGCTTTTTAACAGATGTCATGTAATTATTTTAATCATCACTTCTTGAATCAGCATCCTATAATGAATCCTTCTTCTTCAGATGCCCAGTCTACAACGATCTGCCTGCATCCTGTACTCTCGTAGTGACACCAGGAAGCTGCTGTCTCAAACCGGTTTGTAACTTCCAACAGAAGATCACTACCACAACTGGATCCGGATCAGGCAAAACCCCAACCGGAATCAGTGAGTCCATAATGTTATTACTTAACATTTGAGTAAAACGAAATGTAAATTGAAATGAATTTTATAAACAATTATCTTTTAAATTTTATCACAATTAAGCGTGCCCATGGTATTATAAACACTGCCATAAATGAAACAAATCGATCAGAAATATATCAGCAAATATGCTTTTTTTCTTTTTATATCCTTTCAGTTGTCAAATAATGTACCTACAATCAAGTATCCATCACATAGGATCCTTTAATGGTGTTATACCATAGGGTTTATTTAAATAAGGTTGCCACAGTGTTGATTTCCTGTGTATCCTTTGCATTGCATTGCACCACATCTGATCACCATTTCCAATGAACCTTATGATTTCGCAGCATGTTCAATATGTCTTTGAGATATTTTCTAATTTCTCTCAATTATCCCCCAGGTGTCTGTGTGTACGACAACAAGCAGTACTTCCAGGATCAGAGCTGGGAGGTCGGATGTGACTACAAGTGTACGTGTATGAACGCTGCACAGGGAATCTACAAGTGCCAATCATTGTAAGCAATAAGTCCTTGGACGATATATTTGGCACGTCTTTGCAAATAATATAATTGAAAAGGCTGCAAATGAAAAATGATAAAAAGTAGCAAAGGTTGTAGTAGACGTAGCGAAAGTAAATGAAAGTCGGCCCAGGGATAGTAGTGAGAGTGAGAGATTCTTTACTTCCTCTAGTATAAACCGAAGATTATAAAATCAGAACAGAAATACATTATACGTTGATACGTAAAATATCTACATAGTAGGTAATTTCATGGGTACAAAATATTCATTCAGTGTAACAGTTTAGGAGATGTGGTTTAAGCTCATAGGCATATTGTGAAAAGCGTAACATAATACTTTCATAGAGCGAAGAATCTTTCAAAGAAGTCTTTCCTAGAAGTAGAATAAGTTATAACAGAAGTAAAGCTGTAGACGATGTACTTCAATGCGATGCCTGTTTCCAAGCTGATTGGTGTCATATCCAAAGACTGTGTCAAAAACGTACTTTTTACCTCATACCTTTTTGCTTTCAGCTGTCCACTGTACAGTAACCTTCCCGCCAACTGCCACTTGAGAAAGCAACCAGGACAGTGTTGTCAGACTCCGTCATGTGACTTCAACCAACAGGTCGGCAGCTTCACCGGAACTGGGTCTACTTCCGGCATCGGCAGCTGTAGGTTATCTTCCTTTCTTATGAGTTTCTCAGTAGTATCTTTTACGTTTAGACAATTTACAAGACAATAACTACGGTATAGGATGTACTCTTTCTTTGATTTTGATATAAAGCAAGATAGTTTTGAAGGTCCCGTAAAATTGAAGAATGATGTATTTCAAATCACATCTTCTCACAGAAATAATGTTTACTGATATCAATCTCACATCAGACTTTGAGATGTAAAAAATACTAACAGTGATATTGAATAAACAAAAACCCTTCTTAAAACGTTTCCTACTGTCACATGACGTCCAACGATCTCCACGTGTTGCAAGGTACTTTCTTATGCACGGCACTGTATATCATCATCTCACTGTAGCTACCAAGCCCAAGACTGCATCCAAGTGCGAGGATGTACTGACCAACTGCAACATGTACGAAGAAACCTCCTGCAAGGCTCCCTACCTGCAGTGGGCTAAGGATAACTGCAGGAAACGATGCAACCTCTGTGGTATGTATAAATATTGCAATTTGTTGCAACTGTTTTTTCATTTTTGTTTGGTTGTGAACGTTATTTAATTTCAATAATTTCTTTCCAACGAACATGTTTCATATATGAATTGGTTGAAATGCCTAAAAATATATATTATCGTTTTTGACATTGGTACTATCGAATAATCTACATTTTCTTAACTATTATTATTAACCATCATTAAAATTATATTTGAATATCATACTCTTTCATGTTCAAATTAAGATTTTGGAAATGACAAAAGGTTTTTGACATTTGTATGGCCTCAAAGTCATTAGGCTTTAAATTTAAAACAAACAAGAAAAAAATAAGCTAACTTACAAATCGTTATCTTTTCCAGATGATGGAAAGGCAAAGCCGGGACCAAATGGTAAGCTTATCAAATCAAATCAGAAGTAAATATACGTTTAAAAAGGTCACGAAACCGAAGCTTCTTATGCATTTCTTATCATTATGATGATAAAAACTTCATCAACAAAACTATGTTTGAAGAGTGCACCTGATTTCGTTTTCATTGTGACGTGAAAATTGGAAATAAAATATCCTTATTGCATTAACACACTTATATTTTCACTGTCGATTAAACAAATCTCACTCTTTTAGATCAATTTCAGCAATTGTGACATCATAATGTAATGACATCATAATGAGATGACGTCACTGTGTTTCAGACGTATGCTTCTACCAGGGCAAGGCTTACCACCAGGGTGAAACATGGCGTGTGTCATGTGACATGGACTGCGTCTGTGAACAGGCTGCGTATGGATACTACAGATGCACCAAGAAGTAAGTTCTCTTTGTGTTTTTTGGGAAAAAAAGATCCTCATCTATATGTTTACTTGCATCTTAACATGAACTTCTGCAACATTTAACCAATGTGCTGTTGCACAAATTACCGAGGTAACCTTTAGTGTCAAGGTTGTTTCTGCAACGATCAACAGAAAGTTGAATTATATACAATTTTACTGTTAAAGCTTTTTAAAAGAGTTTTTGAAATCAAACTATTTACATCATACATTGCCCCGGTGTTGACTATCCCAGTTCAATCATTCAAAAGTTATTTCAAAACCTTAAAAAAAACTGCAGTTTTTTTAGCGAAGTCAAATTAATGAGTTTATTGAGGAAGCCTCTGATAGAAAGCGTATTGTGCTGGAGAAAGGATTCATCTTAAGGTTAACCAGAACAGTATTTAAACATCATTTCTGGAGTGTTACATATATTAATTCAATATCTTAAGACCTTTACAATTCGGGAAACATTATCAAGATCATTAATATTCAAAAACATAAGGTCAGATTTTGTCATACAGGAACACATGATGTTAGATTCACTTCATCCTGACCCATATATCATGTCAGATGTCATGTCAATTGGTCAGATTTTCAACATGGTCTTTCAACAGATGCAGGTTACAAATCCTCATAATGATTCAATATTACAGTACATATACAAGTCCGTATTTCTTGTCCAACACATTCTATTAAATCTCTCATCCACTTCCAGATGCCCAACATACAACAATCTACCAAATGGCTGCTACACCAAGAAGCAGGCTGGACAGTGTTGTGACAGTGTTGTCTGTGACAGAGGAAGCTTCGTTCCTTCCACAACCAATCTCCAGTCTCTGGGTAACGGAGGAGGCATCACCGTCACTGGACCTGGAGGTCAACCAATCAACGTCGTCCCCACGCTACCCACAGGCGGACAGCCACTACCGGGCTCAGGGGGCACTGGCATGCAGGCACCTAGGCTTAGTGAGTAACAGTTGTGTAGAGAAACTCAGTGTTAAGGACAAAGGACACACATTTAACATATAAGAACTTTGATCAGGTTGTTGAAACGTTTGCGACGCGTAAGAATAGGAGGAAATTTAATGGATTATGGTTTATGTTCATACATATAAGAATGGCCAAGTTATGTAGCAGAAGGATGCTAGCTAGTCCAGGAAAGAAAGTTTAAAAGATTCGTTATTCAAGAGTTCGTAAAAAAACGGAAGCACCAATAATAAAAATATAAACATAGGCAAAGAAGTACAATTTGTGGAAGTCAGATCATTGTATAGTCGTTTATGGATTGGTAAAAATATGGAAAGATAGAATCATAGTTTTGAAAAAGAAGTCTGCAAAATCTTTTAAACGAAACGTCAATTCAATAATCTGCATGAAATCCCGACTGTTTGTAATTGGTTCCTTTTCCTCTTCGTTGTAAAAGAGTTTAACTTTTGTCTTTTTTCTAACCTGGTTCCCGTATCACCTTCCAGATGGATGTTTGTACAATGGTCAGATCTACGTACAAGGCCAGCAATGGGCTGACGGATGTGAGAAGACATGCTCATGTTCTGACGCTACTAAGGGTCTCTACCAGTGCAGACAGAGGTAGGTACAGTTGAGCAAGAAACAAAGTACCTCTTTTTTTGTATCGTGTTTAAACTACGTATTCAGAAAAGATCATAGAATCATTTCCAGATCTACCATCTAGACACACCAAACGATAGCGTTCATTTGATCGATAAACATAAAAGAGAATGACCTATCAAATCATGCATTGTCTTCACATGACAACTTTATCAGACCGGGTTCGTCAGACCAGGTTCTTCAAACAGTCTAAGAACTATTTCCAGAACTATTAAATCATGTATTGTCTTCAAATGCCCATAAACCAAGGGGTTTCCCGAGAACTGTTTCTAAAAACCCTCTCAGAACCATTTTCATCACTATTAAATAATGCATTGTCTTCAGATGCCCAGTATACCAAGGCGTTCCCCAGAACTGCCTCTACAAGGCTGACCCCAATGATGCATGCTGCAAGGTGCCAAGCTGCCAACCCCTCCCCGGCCAGCTGCCAATCCCAGTGTATGGGCCCATCACCCAGAACATCGGAGGAGTCCAACCACCAAGCATAAAGGATCTGATGGCAGGAGCCTTCACGGTGAAACAGACCCTCAACTTCAATGGAGGCACTGTTGCCCCTCCAACTGCACCTTCCAATGTTGCAACTGGTGGAATCGGTAGGTTTTACTTCTTCCCAATACATAGATTAATACTTGTATTTTAACGTGCCAGATACAGATTTTGGATTGTAGAATTAAGAATGATATTATATAGTTCTTAAAGAATTTAACAAATTGAGTCAAGAAGTTGCACTTGATGGAATTCGTAGGTTTTACTCCTCCTCAAAAATAGAAGAATACTTGTATTTTAATGTGTCAGTGCCAGATAAGGATACATGATTTTGGAATTAAGAATCAAGAAATGATATTATTAAGTTCTCAAAGAATTTACAAATTGCGTCTAGAAGTTGTTTGCACAACACATCTGAACATCGGTAACAGTGAATTTTTTAAGTCAGAAAATCATTTAGAAAGAAGAATTATATTCTGAAGACTATGACAGAGAAATAGCATTTCACCGTGCTCCCCTCTGCAAAGTGAGACATGAGTTTATCTACACTGTATTCATAAGAGTTTAAGACTCAATGTTCCAAACATTTCTCTGTATACAGGACACTGCGAGTACAAGGGACAGACCTACGTTCAGAACCAGAGGTGGGAGGATGGATGCCAGTACAACTGTATCTGTCAAGATGCTTCCATCGGCAAATGGGTCTGCAACGAGAAGTAAGTTGATTGTTTTCAGTTTGAAACTATTAGGTCTTTTATTTATCAAATAAGAGAATTTGGCAAGGGTTGATCTTTTAAGATATGATGAATGCAAGTGGTTGTAAAAAATGAAAAGAAACCCCAAAAGGTTGAATGCTTACGATTTAGGCAAGCAGCGGTTACATATATACGTTTCTAACATATGAATTGAGACACGACATAAGCATTTATCCTTGAAGATTTAATAAAAGAATTCAAAAGTTAGTCCAAGCGACCTTTAAACATAAAAAACTTGTAGCATGATTGATTCATTGATGCAGTGTTCAAGCAAAGAAATCAGAACATTCAATGTCAATTATATCCTGCATTTTGTTGTGTTTCATATGAAATAAGACCACAAATACGACAAACAGTTAAGACTTGTTGTTTAAGATGAAAAACTCACCAGCATCTGTTACACATTATCATTAACTCTTCAGATGCAAGAAGTACGAGAACCTTCCCAAGCCCTACTGTGTGTTGGTGCCCGACCCAGCAAATGCCTGCTGCAAGGTTCCCCACTGTGACTTCACCGGCAACTACAGCGTCATCTACGGGACTCTCACTCCCCCACCCGTCACCCAGCCTACCAGAACCTTCGCTCCAGTCACCACCCCAGCGCAAAGTGAGTTCTTACCCTAGTGACCTTGTTATGTTTATATGTGTAGTGAGTGAGTGAGTTGGAGTTAAACGCCTTTTGGCAGTGTTCTAGATATAAGCGTGGTTAAAATTGCACTGATAATAAATGATATTTCTTAGACAGCTAGGGGTTCGCTTTCAGGAAGTTCAATGATTAAGTATATGGAGCTGATCTAGGTTCTCTTACGGTATATAACCACCTTTTTTGTGTTTTTTTTTCACCTTTTAACTATAATGGCCCTAAAGAGCTTTTAGAAAACTTAAGTATATTAAAATGTTTTTGATAACAACTTTGATTACAAATTCAGGTTTTAGATATGAAAATGAAAATAAATTTAAATGTTTCAGAGTTCTGTGTGTACAAGGGACAGAACTACAACCAGGGACAGATCTGGTACGATGGCTGCAGTCTCAAGTGTACTTGTGATGATGCAGGAAACGGATACTACAGATGTACCCAGAGGTTAGTCTGAGTGTCTTCAACCGTTCTGAAAGTGGACATAAATTTATAAACATAATGCCATTTTGCATCTCATTTTGTATTTTTAATTCCTGTTTTGAAGATATTGAAAA
Organism: Steromphala cineraria; assembly: GCA_916613615.1. Lineage (NCBI taxonomy): Eukaryota > Metazoa > Mollusca > Gastropoda > Trochida > Trochidae > Steromphala > Steromphala cineraria. Next base: position 30,513,227 of record OU744730.1, on the reverse strand, counting down.
TGTCTTTGTTTGCGCCTTGAGCATGTTCATTAGGCGTGGAGGTCAGCGATAAATTATTTCTGCATTCACTTGTTCATTTCTTATATTCATAGATAATATATAGTTTTCAAATTCATATGACAAAATCTTTGGGTTTTTAATGATTTTTGATGGCTAATGTAATTGTACAGAATATAGAGATTGTATCTCATATTTCCTATATTCATGTACTAAACGAACTTTATTCCGATGATATTTGTTGGCATATGGTTGTAAAAGAAAATTAACATTTACAGAAAAAAATATTATGAAACCTTATTCGATATTCAAAGATATTAAGAAATCATTTTCATAGATAGATAATTAGTCGAAATTTATGAAAGTTGTTTATCGAATTAATCTTTATCTTGTTTGATAAACATTTACCAAATTTGGAACTCAATGGAACAGAAAAGCCCTTTCTGGATCAGCCAATTTATAGAATAGTTGGAAAATTGTCACATCTTAAGTCATCCAAATCTCTCTTCAGATGCCCGTCCTACAGCAACGTCCCTGCTGGCTGTACCGAGGTGCCCGACCCCCAGGATCCTGTGTGCTGTAAGGTCCCCACCTGCCCCACGCCCACCCCTGGGGCTCACATCCCCAGTATCCCACATGGAGTTGTCATCCACCAGAACCCTGGCGGTATCCCAACCAATGTTGGTACGTATAAGATAGCTTGGAACATGTTATGTTCAGGATGATATGGATTAGTAATTCGGATAATGTATTGTCATTTTAAGTAATTATGATTTTTCTTGAACCATTTTGGAACGTTCAGCACTTACCTAAAACAAGTTTTCTAAAGCAGTTTTATTTACTTCTCTTAGCCTTTTGATGTATAAATGATTATCAACCACTACTGCTTAGTAAAATACTAGTCCAAAATAAAGTTTCAATAGCAGTTCTAAGAGGCTTAACTACGTCTGCGTAGTATCTACGTATTCACATAATTATTTACCTAAAACTAAGGTCCGATAGCAGTTAGGGAGGCAAAAGTCTCTTAAAGTCTTTGAGTGAGTAACTTGTTGAATAGTTCTGCCTTTACCGATTTAACAAAATATGAAACAATTGATCATTATACAAACTTGAATCAAGAAAATGCGAATTGGAAATATAATAGTGATGATATTGACAACTATCATGTGAGAATGACCTACGCGTTGGCACCCATATTCACGTGTACAATACACACCTACAGGACACTGCGAGTACAACGGTAAGCAGTACAAACAGGGAGACAAGTGGACCGATGGATGCCAATACAACTGCGAATGTCAGGATGCCAACAGTGGCCTTTACAAGTGTACCGAAACGTATGTATACTTTTCATTTCAGAATAAAATATTCATTCATACATGCATTGTAATGTAGCTTGACATTTTGGTCTATTTGTCTGTGAGTCTGTCACTGCATCAAGACGTCTTGTATTTGTTGTATGTAAATTTTTAATTTAAAGAAGTTGAAACACTCAATATGAACGAACAGAATAGTAAAAAGATATATATGAAAGTAATGTAATGTGTGTCATTTTGGTCTATTTGCTACATCGTGTGTCATGCCATCATGAACCGTTTAAGGATGTATTATTTCCTGTATGATGTCATACTTTCTATATGATGTCATACTTTCTGTATGACGTAATGTCTATGTATGAGGTCATTTTTTCATCAGACTTTGGACTGATTTTTCAATCGAATGTAAATGTGTGTATACAAGAACTACCATTTTTGTCTCGAAATTAAGCTTTCTTGAGAACACAAAAAATTTATCTTTCTATTTGACACAAATAAGAAACATCTTATTCTTTTTTCTCTAGGTGCGCACGTTTCGCTCAACTCCCCCCAGCATGTCAATTGGTGACTGATTTCGCCAACCCCTGCTGCAAGAAGCCTGTGTGTAACTTCAACGGAGTTTCTGGTCAGCTGAGTGGTCTCGGACACACCCCTCCCCCCGGCTACGTTACCCCATCACCTGGCTTCACCGGACCACCCGTACCAGGTAAGTCATACCTTTATCTAGACATACCTTTAATAATTATACTTGAAATCTGACCCGAAATGGATGTTCAATGTTGATGTTCCTTCAACCAAGAGGTCATCAATCAAAATGTCAGTTAACTGTTATAGGTATTGACATTGAAGTAGGGATACATATAATATCAAATAGAAAAATAAAGAAAATTGATTACATTTTAAAAGCATTAGAGGAGATAAATACCAAGTTGGTCTTAACATCAACCAAGACGCCATCTATCAAGGTATATATAGTCCAAATTTTGATGAATTTGTAGAATCATGAATAGATCAGCATAAATGAGCAAAATAATGACATTTTTTACATTTTCACATATTCGTGCACCTGTATAATTGGCTAGAGAAGTGAAATAAACGTTCTGAATATGCTTCGTTTACTGCCGCATCGAAACGGTAATTTCATATATGTCGTCTGCCTTACTTGAAACAAAGGATACCCTTTCTTATGTAGTAAACGATTCACGAAATGATATTTGTCAATTTGCACACACCATCAATTTCCTTATTTCTTGAAAAAACTAAATCAGTATCTGTATTTGTTTCCAGCCTTCTGTGTATACAACGGAGCCAAGTTCTACCAGGGCCAGACCTGGCAGGACGGCTGCAGCAAGACCTGTAGATGTGAGGACTCAGTGAAGGGACTCTACGTCTGTGATGACAGGTGGGACTAACTAATAAATCTGAAGCATCTATAGTTATGTTTACATAATAATAAATTTAATTAAATTACAATTATCAGATACATAAAGCAAACACCTACACAGAATGTAGATATGATGCCTTTGTTTCATTTTGGTCGTCCTGCCACAGCTTATTTTCTTGAAATGTCAAATTGCCCCTTTTTTGCAACTGCTTGTATACATTTGAAGAATGTCTTCATCACAACTTAACCGTCAGTAGTCAAATGTTGTATATTTTTGGACTACATGTATGAGCGTGCTGTACCCAGTTCAAAAAGAACTAAAGTGATAAAAAAAAAAAAATAATAATAATTTTAGTACATCGAAAATGTCTCTTTGGTAACATCACCGTTGAATTTAATAATATTACCGTCTTTGATGTCGAAGAAGTAAATATGACGTCATTGACAGACAGGGAATTATAATGATTTTTTATTTTAATGGTAATTTGTAAGAAACATGCTGTCAAATTTGAATCGAAAAAACGTAAATGTTTATAAGAAGTAATAAATAAATAGTATCATATTCAAGAATAAAATCTATAGAGAAAGCAGCTCCTGCTCCATTAGTCAAGACTCCGCACTCGTATCTTACCATTGTTTTGTAACCACCTTACGAAAGAGTTTCATATAATTGAAATCAATCTTATTTCGTAGTCAAATGATAATCATGACCCGCACATTCCCCTTCTACAACCCCACACCTCTTTCACCCAACCCCTGCCTCTGTGATCACCCTCAACTAATTAAATGATAACCCTAAATGATCCACAGATGCCCGTCCTACGGCGCTCTGCCCCCACAGTGCTCCATGATCACCGACCCTAAGGATCAGTGCTGTAAGGTGCCATCTTGTCAGTTCGTCCCTGTCCAAGGGCAGTTAACTGGCACCCTTGCTCCTAACATGTTGCCCACTGCTATCCCTGGAAAGATCACCGGAGCTGTTCCTACACCAACTCCTGGACCTGATGGAAAGACACCACCACCAATCAGTATGTTTGCCAAACATGAAACTTATATTGTGTATTTACCTAACTTTCAGCTCGTACATCCGTCACGTTCATGTTTGTCAATTTAAACTGTAGAATGTCTATACCACTCGTTGGAACTCGTTTCGATTTATATAGCATATATTTATTCTCCATGAAAGGAGTACTGGTATGACGTGATATGTATGTGGAAGAAAATAATATGTGTAATGCATAGATCGATATTCATATGTACGTCTTTATTTGTCTGTACATAGGTGAAACGAAATATTCGAAAACAAGAAACTCAACAATTGTAGAAAATGTTGATCATTTTACGTAACCATAAATAGATTTCCATCATTATTCCAGAAGTAGAGAAATTTTGCATTTTTATGATTTTACTCCAAAATAATTGCATTTATTCGTCGTTTCTTTGAAAATACCCACATTGCAATTAAGCTTCGTGGTTAAACTTCAAAAATGCCCCAAAAAAGTCTTCAGTACTATACTTATAATCAAAAAGACGATATCGCAACTTAGACGAGGCATTATTTTTCACTGCATGAATTTTACTCATGGTGGTGATTTTACTCCTCTTCTAGACCACTGTATCTACAAGTCACAGATCTACCAACAGGGACAGAAGTGGGAGGATGGTTGCCAATACGACTGTGTCTGTGAAGATGCCGTCACTGGAAAATACGAGTGCACAGAGAAGTTAGTAATTTATTGGATATCTTTTCATGTTTGCGAAAACAGGCCTTTTAAAAACGCGTTGATTTGGAATTTCGTTAACTAGGCGAGATAACAGAGAGAAATGTAACACTTTATTGTATGTATCCAAACGTCCTACAGCAAAGACGCGTCTACAAATTAAAGTCAACTCTATCCGGAGTTTTTAAATTTTATGAAGTTTCAAAACATCGTATCGTTTCTTTTGGACATCATTTTATGTTACAACTAAATATCCAATGGCTGATCCCCAGGTGTCCACGCTACGAGAATATGCCACCCCAGTGCAAACTGACCAAGGACCCCCAGAACCCATGCTGCATGGTCCCCAACTGTGACTTCACTGGAACCAACGGTCAGATCACCGGACAGAACACACCCGTCCCCAACCACACCCCTCAACCAGGCACTGGACCCACCCCCGGGGTCACCGTCCAGCCAACACCTGGTCTACCAAAATGTAAGTGTCTTTGAATCTGGGATCATTAATGTTGGATGACTTTACTCCTTTCATTTTTGATGTGAGCATAAAAGACTTTGAGCAAAGAATGAGTTGAGCAATTTCGGTAAATCAACTGTAAACTGTTTATTGAAGTGCCGCAAAACCCTCACCAGGTGTTCCAACATTTGTCGTGGACAAGGTTACAGAAATTTCTTTTTGGAAGAGTGCGTCCTATGGGTGTCGCTAGTACCACTATTGAAGTTTTTAATTTACATCAATATGCAGAAATAGCCAAAGTGCCGCAAAACCCACACCAGGTGTTCAATCATTTGTCGTGGACAAGGTTACAGGAATTTCGTTTTGGAAGAGTGAGTCCTGGGGGTGTCGGTAGTACGACTTTTGAAATTATTAATCTAGATCAATATGCAAATAACCCAATTGCTTTCAAATCACTACATTTAGAAATCCAATTTTGAAAAAGAAAGAACAATTGTTTTTATGACTGTATTAAATCCTAGATTTGTTTACAGCTGTGTGTGTATACAAGGGAGCCTCTTACACCCAGGGCCAGCAGTGGTTCGATGGATGTGACTACAAGTGTGTCTGTGAGTCCGCAGACCAGGGAGTCTACAGATGTGACAACAGGTCAGTGGTTTTCAATGTCTTTAGCAAGGTAAAATAATGATATACATTTTGAAAGTAGTGACCTCAACTTGAATAGAGCAAATACCTTTTAAAAACTTGGATTGCTGATATTCGATGCGTATATATTTATGCATTAAATAAGTGTTCATCGATAATCGATTTCCAGCCCATTTAACCAATGTAAAGCATCGCACATATACCACTTTCCATTTTATGAAGAGCTAATCAGTTACTAAAAGTACGGTACATCGTTCGCGTATATTGATCAATAAATGATAGTACATTTTGAAAGGCAAAATGAGTGTATACCAAAACAACACATATGTAAAACGTTTTCAAAGGTATAACACGTGATCCTTTATATAGAGCATGGAGTTTATACGAATTTATGCAAAAGTGTCAATGGTTTCCTTTACAACCCTAAAGAATAAAGTAAACAATCACTATTTCGCGGTAGAATATCTTTTTAATACTGTCAATATCGAATTTGCCATCAAGGTGTCCAACATTCGCAAGCCTCCCCAAGGAGTGCACCCTTCAGCCCGACCCCAAGGATCCATTCTGCTGCAAGACCCCCAAGTGTACCTTCACCCCCACCCAGGGACACAATACAGGCTACCTCCTCCCCACCAGCGCCCCAGGAACCATCCATGGAGGTGTGGTTGTCCCTACCCCCGGGCCTAATGCTACACCAAACCCCCACCCTAACAACACGCCAGCTCCAATCCCTAAAGGTAATAATCTAATCAATCAAAATCTTTGTTCTCAATATGCAAGATAGAAATTTAATGTTGAAATCAAAATCTCGACTTTATATAGAGATTTTAATATTCAAATCCAGATATTGATATTTAATTTGAAATTTTAATTTTGAAATCGAAATTTTTGTTTTTTATATAAAGTTTAACAGGTTTTCCAAAAGTGATATTAAATATCATGGAAAGTAAGTTTGCAATATTTCAATTCAGTAAGTGAACAAATGTAACATTTTCATAGTTCCTAAAAACCTTTTATTTCATGTTTAAATTATTGTTTTCAAATGCCACAAAGCAATAAAATTAAGATGCTTATTACTTAATATCTGACATTTTGACAAGAACAAAGGCCTATCAAGAATAAACATGATGAACATTGTTTTGGAATATCTGACCTTCAGGAGTGTGTGTGTACAAGGGACAACAGTACCAGAAGGGTCAAAAGTGGCAAGATGGTTGTGACTACAACTGTGAATGTCTCGATGACATGTCAGGACAGTACAAATGCACAGAGATGTAAGTAAAATAAGACTAATCAATATTAAACCATAAATTGTGTATATTTTGCATTGAGAATTTTCATTTTTTTCTTAATTTATAAAACCTTAAGAATTAACGCTATTTTCTAATTCAATTAGGTTGACTAGTACTCAACCAATTTAGAGTACTAAAAAACTTTACTAGCACAAACACGCATTTTGTTGAGAATTATATATTTTTCACCCCGGATATGTTGCTTGTTTAAGATCAAGCATTATCTCCCAAGAGATATTGTTTTGATAATAGATTATGTACATGGCATCAGAATTGTTTCATGACAATCACTGCACCGACAATTTAAAGGTAATTAAGTGCCCAAAGATGTAATTTTCTTAAAAAATGATTTTGTGATTATAAATAGATTCTTGTCAATCCTCGGTATTTGTAACTATTATTGTTAATATAGTTGATAACAGTGTGAATGTTTATATATTATGATAGGTGCCCACGCTACAACAACATCCCCAAGGAGTGCACCATGGTGAGGGACACAATCAACCCATGTTGTCAGAAGCCATACTGTGACTTCACCCCTCATGGTGGTAGCATCACTGGAACCGGACAGCCAACTACACCTTCACCCGTCCCCAAGAGTGAGTGAAACACTTCACATAGAAATGATATTTGTTATCAAGTGAGATTTCATTCCCACGATACGGAGGTGTAAAATGTAATGCGATATTGAAAAATTGCAACATGAAGCGCTCATAAAATCTTTATAGTTATAAATCACTTAATGCAAGATGTCATATTGAATCAATCGTCTGTAACGATCAAGTCTAAGAGTCATGATCTTGAATTGGATCTTTAGAGATCATATTGCAATGACATTTGTCTTTCGTATTTACTGAAACAATTTCACGTATAACTAATCATTTGATATGATATCTGATATTGGAAATTATAGATTGAAAATGCCTTCTGATTCCCGGTTAGACGTTTCTAAAATTATTCCCGCAAAGGAAACAAGGTGACAGGCTACCTACGAGAGCCATTCGCAAATTACCTGAAAGGCAATAATTTGTGAAAAAAGGTTATTATCATTTTGATATATTATTGATATATTACAGAGATGTGCGTGTACAACGGTGTCCCATACACCCAGGGTCAGACATGGAACGACGGATGTCAACTGAAGTGTATCTGTGAAGATGAAGTCAATGGCGTATACAGATGTGATCAGAGGTAAAGCAATAACGTCATACATTTTGACAAAAGATTTTCAGATAAAATACTAGAGAAACGATGCCTTCCTATGAAATGAAGACTAAAAGTATAGAATACTAATTTTGATGGTTCAATTTTTCCTTAATTCTAAACTACATATCAAAATACAACTTCGTTTATGTTATGTAACAAATTGGTCAAATTTCCAAGGGAACCTACCACTTTTAATTGAATCATGTGATTTGGAAATAACAGTTATACAATTTGCTACGAGTAATATACACTTTGCGCCAGATGCCCATTTAACCATTTACAAATTTCAATCTTTAATCTCAATGCGACGAAGTACCCAGGGATTGCGCCCCGGTATCTAAATATTTTCCTACCAGTAAATTTACGTTGTTACATTTTACTCCAGATACTCAATTAGACAATTACAATCTTAACTTCCATCAAATGCACACAATACGACAACGTACCCCCGGTATCTTAATATTTTCCTGTGAGAAAATTTACGCATTACATTTTACTCCAGATGCCCAGTTACATATTTACAACCTTTACATCCACCAGATGCGCACAATACGACAACGTACCTCAGGGCTGCACCCTGGTGACTGACCCCAACGACGTGTGCTGCCGTGTGCCAGATTGCACCCCAATCCCCAACCCGTCAGTTGGCCCCACCCTCAGGCCAGGCCAGAACCCGACCCCCAACCCATACACCTACCCCACCGCCGCTCCCGGCAAGATCACCGGCCAGACTGTTACCAAGCCCGACAAGAATAACCCTCAACCTGTCAGTGAGTATCTCTTGAGCTAGGTGTTGTTTCAGATCTTTACTAGTAAGACTTGGCTTACACACTTTTTTGTTTTTTATTTTACTGTGTTCGCATTTTCTCCCAAAAGAGGCAGATCAAGTCATGAAATGCTGATAAAGCCTATGTTATATTACGCCGAGTTTGTGGGATAGATTCCTGATTGAAGGCAATCAAAGTGCAATCAGCGACGCTGTTCTTAAATCATTATTTGAGCTACTGAATCATGGCGAGGGCAATGTGATATGGACCACCCTATCCATGCGAGAAGCGTTATCATTTGATAAAGAAATTCAAATGGATTGTGATGCAATTTTTATCTGGCGCCACGGATTTCGGCGTAATATAACAGAGCATTTCAATTTCACGGTTTTTATTCTATGGGAATTTACATATTAAATTCATAAATCAAACCTATGATCAAGGCTGTTATTTCTAGGTATGCGCATCGTCAAATAGTTAGCAATGAAGATGTGTGGATTTTTGTATGTTGAACAATTCGATGTAGAAATGTTTGAAATAATACCGCTGTCTACATGGGTACCTGACAAAAATAACATTATCTTGCAGCAATGTGTCTGTACCACGGTGTCGCCTACAAACAGGGCCAGAAGTGGCAAGATGGATGTCAATACGAGTGCGAATGTACAGACCAACATACAGGCAAATATGTCTGTAGTGAGAGGTAAAGAATTAAATATATTTACCTTGGAATTTACTTATGATGATTTGTCATATTTGCATGCCAGGTTAAAGCCGTAATTATACTTTTTCTTTTACGTTGATTCATTCAATCAAATGTTTTGCTGCTTTTAGGTATAACGCTCTAAGCTAGCTTATTTCCGAATTTCCCCTTTGCTCGTTACATGTCAGTATTCAAGACAAAACATATATCAATCAATTAAATGTTATCTTTGTAAACAGACGAAAATGTGATGAGTCCTGAGTCCATCAGAAAAGAAAGAACAAAAAAAACGTGACGTCAATTCAATAATGACGTCAGAAATATCATGATCTTTTACATTTTAAACTAATTTGTGACGTCAGATACAATTTTCCTCGAAACATATGACATACTCCCACCTCAAATTGTGTACCCGTAAGATTTCAATTCCCTAAACTAAATCTCAATCTCTCACCTGACAGGTGTACCCGTTATCTCAACCCCCCACCCTACTGCACCATGGGTGTTGACCCCAACGACCAGTGCTGCAGGAAGCCAGTGTGTAACCCCCTGTTGGGAGTAACCCCAGCACCAGGAACAACCCCAGCACCCCTACCAGGACACACCAACGTGCCTAACCCCAACACAACCCCCGCTCCCATCCCTAAGAGTAAGTATGGTCTATTCTGTTACCGTTTTCAAGAATCATATATTTATATTGATGACCACCCAGGTTTCAAAATTAAGATAGTCAATTGTGTTGTCTTAAACAGAAAGCATGACGCATATAAACTCAACAACAAGCATGACGCATATAAACTCAACAACAAGAGTTAAGCACAACTCAATCAGTTTTTTTAAGGAACCAAGACGCATTTATACTCAACCAAATACCTTAACCTTTCAAAATTAAGATATCCAGTCGTATTTTGTTCACCAAAAGCAAGACGCATAAATACTCCAAACAATTTATTAAAGAATATCCAACTTTCCTTATTAAAATGTCCACTCCTTGATTTCTTTACCTTCAAGCAAGCCACGTATATACTAAAAATATACGAAGGGATAATCAACATCGATAAAAAAAATCGTGATATTCAATCGTTCAATTACTGCATGATAAACCACTCATGAACATCTCGTTGTTTAGATGTGAAATAAACAATACCAATGAAACTTCGTAAGAATGGTTACAAAGTATACGTAATAAAAACAATATCAACCTCAAATGAACTTAATTAATCTTATGTTAAAATTTGTTACAGGCGTGTGTGTATACAAGGGAACCACGTACGTCCAGGGACAGCAGTGGTATGATGGGTGTGACAAGAAGTGTGTCTGTGAGAACGGCATGACCGGATACTACAGATGTGATCAGAGGTATTTATCGTAATCGACAGTTGAAATTGACATAGAAATTGATAATGTATTTTTTTCTAATTGTAAATATAAAGTTATCCCTTAGGCATATGAAATTTCTTAAATTTTAAGTATGAACAATATTTTGATAATTTTATATTAAAATTGAGGAAGAAATATGACTTCAGTGAATTGGGTATCATCATTTTTTTTAATTGAAGGGTTTACAAAATAGATGTAAATAAATTTATGTTGTAAATTCCCCAAAAGACTTATAAGTAACCATAACATGATAATCAATTTCAATATCACTACTCTAAATTGTACATAATATGCTTTGGAACCTATTAATATGAAAAATACAGCGGCAACGTGATTAGTAACCGTCCCCTTGATAGTCTTTCCAATGTCTAAACCCTAGTGCATGAAGGTAAGAGAAAATATGCTAATTTTTGTTTACACTTTTAGATGTGCCCGTTACGACAACGTGCCATCCCAGTGCAGGATGGTACCCGACCCCAAGGATCCCCAGTGCTGCAGGGTGCCAGAGTGTACCCCCACCCCGGGACCTAATGGATTCTCCACCCCACCACCAGGGGTCCACCCCACCCCCTCAATCGTCACCAACCCCCCTGGAGTTGTCACTGGTATCGCCCCTACCCCAACCACAGGACCCGGTGGTGAAACACCCAAACCAAGACGTATGTAAAATAGTCATTTTGGTTCAATATTAAGTTATATAAATATAATCAGAATAGGGAAAAGTGAATAATTCATGACACACGCTTAACGCTGTCATTAAACGGACAAAGATTATAAAAATAATCATTTTGATAGATACATTTAAATCAAATAACATTATACTTTTGCTATAGTTCGAAGGAAATCGAGAGGTCGAAATTTATGATACATAGCAAAAGGCAAATGATACATGGCAAAAGGCAAATGGAAAATCGTGCATTACCTCATTAAAGTAATGTTACTTTACAAAATGAGTATAATACTAAAAGTCAAAAGCGTAAATGGAATCATCCATATGAGTAAACAATAAAGTTTAAAGGTATCATCTGTACCAAGAGAGAGACAACGAGACTGTGTAGGTGACCCAACGCATTCTAAAATATATTTCAACGTTTCCCCACAGAGGCTTGCGTGTACAAGGGTCGCGAGTACAGACAAGGAGAGAGATGGCAAGATGGATGTGACTATAATTGTATCTGTGAGGATGAAACAACTGGCAAATACAAGTGTGACGAGAGGTATTTATTTATTTATTTATTTATTTATTTATTTATTTATTTATTTATTTTATTCATTATCTATTAATTTTATGTCTTTAATTATTTATCCATTTTATCCATTTATTTATCTACATTAGAAATACACGTAAGAATAAACATATAGATGTACAGAAATATTTTATATTGCAACTTGTGACCAAACGTACTTATTCAATGAATTAACGATAAATCTTCTAGCTTGTTCCTAACGAGTGTAGCGTCATTTTGTCTGATTATTGTCTGCAGAATGCTAATGATAGGTATGCTCATGCTTTGAAGAGTTATGTCAACCCCTCCTATTTCTGTACAGGTGCGCCAAATACCCGTATGTTCCACCTCAGTGCTCACTGAAGCGTGACACCAACGACTTCTGTTGTTACCAGATGGTTTGTAACTTCGATAAGCCAACACCAAACCCCTTCGCAACCCCATCACCACAGCCAGGACAGACCCCTAACCCCAACGCAACCCCAGTACCGAAATCAAGTAAGTTCCATAAGGTGATGATTTATTACAAAAGTGACCCGAGATTTTTAGTCTGATTTTTTAACTTGATACTGAACTTAGCTTTGTGATGATATGTGTAAGATTTGTATTTGTCTTGATGGGGGATTAAGATCATAAACATAAACATAGCTATTAGCATGAACAAGAAGTTTGACAAAACATATCTCCGGTTTATAAGTGAGATAAACCCTCTCCTAAAAATTCTTTCTTGTAGAGAATTATAGATTAGTTCCAAAAATGAATAACGGCTTGTTCTTTCTTCTTTCTATCAGCTAGCGTTGTGTCAATAGAATCTAACAAACACCCGGATGAATGATTCATATGAACGTTAAAGAGCCAATATGTCTAAGAATTGGAATGTGATGGTAAATAGTGGGTTATTGTTTCCTTACTGTTCAGTTCAATTATACTTTGTTGTTGCAATCGATTGAGGTTTTATAATATACTTTGTCCCACAGATACCTGCGTCTACAAGGGCGTGGCCTACAGACAGGGTCAACAGTGGACCGAGGGATGTCAACAGAAGTGTCGCTGTGACGATGCAGATAAGAACATTTACACCTGCTTCGACAGGTAAGTCCTAAAATTGATTTTGGCAAATATGTTTTAGAAAGGAAATCGATGCATATTAAAATGATATGAGTTTTATTTGCATGTATCTATTCTGAATAAATGTACACATTTTCTAACCACCAAAGCCAGTATCCTTCACTTCAAAATCAACGATTCTCAAAGAATTTAGTATTCTTTTATTAGGTTGTTAGTCCATCTCACCAAATTCACTTAATATGGATACAAGTTAATCTACGTCTTGATTTACTTACACTTACAAATCATATCATTTATTTTACATTAATTATGATAATATATATATTTTTTATTGTCACTATTTTATTGTAACACAGCATAATCTGTAACTATCTGCCAACAGATGCCCATCCTACAACCTCCCCACAACGGATACCTGCACCCAGGAAGTTGACCCCAACGACCCATGCTGTAGAGTACCCCACTGTGTCCAGACCCCAACCCAGGCACCACATGTGGGACCAACTCCATACCCAGGCTACACACCAGTACCAAACCCACATCCTCAGCCTACAATTGTCCCACACGGCACAATCGGCGGAAACAACCCCAACCACAACCCGCTTTCCAAGCAAGGTATAATAAACCTTCCATCCGATGGTATACATCAAAGCTCCATTTGTTATAACCTTCAATGGATGAAGATACATTTGGCTTGATCAATATCGGGTATTAGAATTTATATGCCCAAGGAAGAGAAAACAAATTATATGCTCATTTAAAACACAGGTTGTAGTAAGAAGACTTGAAATCTATTAAGTAGCATGATTATATTAAATAGAAAAGCCTCAACTTAATAGTTCTCTTGCGAAAACTCTTTCATGCAGTTCATGCTGATAAAATTTTAAGTATTGATATTGACTCATGAAAAGCCTTTTTTCCTTCCATGAGGGTTTCATACAAGATTGAATAAACTAAACAATTCCCATATTCATGTCATTCATGATTTCCCTTAACGTTCTTATTATTTATCATTCATTTACAATAATTTCTCACAAAATTTCCACTCTACCTGCATTTAACATCACTGACCAGTGTATCTCACTTATGCATCACATTTCAGGTTTCTGTGTATACAAGGGCGTGATGCACAAGCAGGGAGACAAGTGGCAGGACGGCTGCGACTACAACTGCGAGTGTATTGATGAGAACAGTGGACGTTACACTTGTACTCAGAGGTATGTCAACATTAAAGAGGCAGTAGCACGTTTTTGGGGGGAATATAAAGTGATGCCAGGAAAATGAAAATAAATGGTTCCGGTTGAAAGACACTGTATTTAAACTAAATGACGCAGTAATAAATCGAATATATAATATAATTGTTGAATTGGTGCTGCTTGTCACAAAAAAAAATTCTGACAAATTTTAGGTAAAGCAGATGATATAAGTTAAATCGTTTATCCACAGATGCTCAAAGGCTGTGAGTCTGCCTTCCTCCTGTACTCTAACCCTGGATCCATATATGCTTTTCAAAGTTAAATTTCATGAAAAACCATATCTGAAGGTGATACCATAAACAATGGTTGAATTGGTACTGCTGTTCTCTGATGTCACAATTTCTGACAATTTTAGGTAAAGAGGATGATTAAAGCTAAATCGTTATTCCACAGATGCTCCAAGGTCGTGAGTCTGCCATCTTACTGTACCCTGGCCCAGGATCCGTATGATGTCTGCTGTAAGAAGCATGATTGCCCAGGACTTCCTCAGATCACCACCCAAGCTCCAAACCCATTCGCTTCCCAACCAGCCACCCCTGGCCCAGTTGGAACACCTACACCAAAGAGTAAGTGACTATGGATATTTAGAAACTGATTTAATGGAGAACTTCTTTGGGGATTCTTCTCTCTTGCAATAAGCGACGTTTCGGTGCGATTTTGAACATCGTTATTAAATAATTAATTGTTTCCATCAGACAGTATGCATGCCGCTAATGGCTGAAAAAATGCCTAAGCGGCTTAAAAACAATAACTCATTTACTCACCAACTTATAACAAATAGTGTTTTGTCATTTAATTAACCTCAGATATGTATATTAAAATCATACTCTTCTTTTCACCCACAGAGGTATGCGTATACAAGGGACAGACCTACACTAAGGGTCAACAGTGGTACGATGGTTGCCAAAAGAAATGTGTCTGTGAGGATGACATGACTGGCTACTACACGTGTACCAACAGGTACTTTATTTATGCTGTAACTGTATTTTGTGATGAAACCTCAAAGAAGTTCAAGTTAAAATGATAGAAGTGATGAATGGAATTATAGTAATGTAATAAATACGAACATGTTACAATATGAAGGTGTTTGTAGTCTGAGAATATTTTATTTAAACTTCAAAAACATTTTTTGAAATCTACACAGTCTGAGAAATGTATTCCTAAAACCAAACTAGATCCGCAAACAATTTCGAAATTTAACAATTCTAGAATAAATCCCTAAAGATATAAAGTGTTAATATAAACAACTGCAAATTTAATCAGACATCTCAATTGTGTATAACGGCTTTAAAAATTAAAAAAACACCTTTCTAATTCATTACTTTACAATTGACAGGTGCCCAGAGTACAAGAACGTGGCCCCCAACTGTATCATGGTCCCTGACCCCCAGGACCCCATGTGCTGCCAGGCCCCTCAATGCTCTGACAAGCCAAACCAGGTCCCCACCCCCGTGAAGGGATCCATCACAGGCTACGGCCGACCACCCACCCCATCACCACAGGTGACCCCCAGCCCTGGCCCAGGACAGACACCAGCACCCCACACTACACCCCAACCAGGTAATAACCCCATAGAACACTCCAATTAGGTAAATAAACATATATGACACCCCAACCAGGTAAATTACCCACACCACACCCAACCAGGTAAATTACCCACACCACACCCCAACCAGGTAATAACCCCATAGAACACTCCAATTAGGTAAATGACGATATATCAATCCCAACCAGGTAAATTACCCACACCACACCAAACCAGGTAAATTACCCTACATCACAATCCAACCAGGTATATTAGCAAACACCTCAACCAGCTAAGTTACCCAACACCTCACCCCAACCAGTTAAAGCACCCCAAAACAACATTGTTTGCTTGGTTTAAAGTTTTCAGTGAAAACGTCAATTCATAGGATTACAATACAACAAATTAAAAAAAAGATAGATAGATAGATAGATATAGATAGATAGATAGATAGATAGATAGATTCAATACGATTGTATATCGACATGAAGACATCAATTACTAAACTCAGAAAAACAATAAACATTTGGGCTAATGCAATACCCTTGGCGTCCCCAATCATGATTTATATATCAAACACTCTATTTGAATAGCTGAATGATAATGGAAATATTAAGGACATATGTTAAATTCTCCCTGAATAATCTGAATCTATATTCATCAAATTTGTATTGAAACTATGTATTATTTGACAGGTTGTGTGTACAAGACCAAGATGTATATGCCCGGACAGAGATGGGCTGATGGTTGTGACTACACATGTGTTTGCGAGGATGGTATGACCGGAAAGTACACATGTACTGATACGTAAGTATTTGAATTATCAATGATTTTCTTCACTCTGAGTTTCATAATTTTGTTTGTAATATCAGTGTCTGTTAGGATGGCACGGCCGGAAATACACATGCATGATACATAGGTATTACTTTCTGAATTAATTTCTTATTTTCAACGGTAATACGTGAAGATCACTACATATGCGTTTGTCATATCCGTACAGGCAATGGGATTTTCCGTTATCAGGTACACTCGGGGGCAAAAGAAACGATACAATATAAAATGCCTGACAGGTTAAGCTACGAGTGATAGATACGATTGAAACAGGGTTATTCAATGTCGCCAAGAGCCGACTGAACTAAATTTTTAATTTCAAAGCTATATATGTTAACGCTTTTGAAAACACACGATAAATCACGATATTGATTTTGACGACATCTATTTTGCAGGCTGATGAAATGTAACATATGTTTGAAAACAACATTTGCATCCATGTTGAAACATTGCCATCTTTGATAAAGAAGTTATAATCCATAATATGTAATTACCATTCATCACCTCAACTTCCAGCATGTCCACCAAAGAAGACCTCTATTATTCTTGTAAGAGTAGAATTCATTGACCTGTTTGGTTTGATTCCAGTTGCCCCAAGTACCCCAACTTGCTGCCAGGTTGTGTGATGGTATCCGACTACACCAACCCCTGCTGTCTGAAGCCAGAGTGTAGCACCCCCGTCCCCGGCACCACCGTCACCCCTCCCCCCGGGCAGACTGCAGTACCCAACCCCAAGACAGGTGGGTGACCCTCTTTAGTAGATCACACACTATCATGTCTATTTTTGAAAATTAGAGTTTCTATTATCAAAATAGGAAACTACCCGAGGTCTTTGATATCAAAACTTCCGAAGTTTATGATTTTGGATAATATCTGTTGATTTGAAAGAGCGGATTAAATTTTGCTATATATGTTTCCTTTTACAATATATGTTACCTGAATTATAATTATTTAGTGCAATGAACAATTGGCCGTCCAGACACCGGCATTAGCTTCATTATAAGCATTAGTGAATTTCAAACATAGTTTGATATATTGAGTACCTTTATATTTCGATGTCTTGATTGAATCAGTTGAACCTTTTAATTTTTTTAAATTTTAAAATTTTATTTTGGACTGAAAGGACCGAGCAATATCATAAACATAAACAGTCGACTGTGAACACACACTAAATGTTAAATCCCATTGTTGAAATTTCTTGCAGATTTCTGTGTCTACATGGGAGTCCCAATCAAACAGGGCCAGAGTCTGAAGATTGGCTGCGACAAGGTGTGCCGCTGTGAGGATGCTATGACCGGACAAGTTGATTGTGATGACAGGTATATTCCATCAATAACATCATCTTGTATAAGTCTTTCATAATTTGGGCCTTTTCTGGGGTTTCTTTTACATACTTTTGACCTCTTTTTGTAGAGTTTACTCTTTTCCTCTACTGAGTATTGAAAATTAAAACTAGGAGTTAGTTATTAAAGATAACACATTATGATTATACTTTATATAAATTCATAATTCAACATCCCCAATCTTACTACACAATATCGGAAATATGTAACCTTTTTCATGCTTTTTTTTCTCAAAGGCGTTATCTAGGGGTACCATATTCCCAAAAATTTATCGAAACTTACGTATGCAACTTCTTTCTGACTATGTCAAATCTTACAATCACTCCGAAGTGTTTAAATGAGACCCTTTTATCGAACACAAATACCTATAGTGTACTTGTTTATACCTATTCCTATATACTTTACCTATATTTCTCTCCCAGGTGTGCTACCTACCCCCCACTGAAGCAGGGATGCACCCTCATCACCGACCCAGACGATGTCTGCTGCCAGATCCCCAAGTGTACCTCCCCCAACACACACGGACCACAGAACATCCTCACTGGAGTCCCTGGTTCTATCACGGGACAGAGTCTACCCCCAACCAACCCCAACCCTCTTGCCAAGACCAGTACGTTCTTCATGATCTTCATATTTTATTGGATTTTTATATGAATGAATATGACCATTGAAATGTCGGACTTATGCATGTGGCGTCTAATGCAAAGAAATAAATATTGATTGAAAACTGTGCAAAAAATATTCTACTATGCAAAATGTTTTTCGTAAAAATATTTGATTAATCCTTGTGACAAGCTTTAAAATGAGAGTAAAACGTTTTGAATAATTGATAGTGTTCAAGAAATAAATAAACCACCGAGTCATGCATAAAATGGTCATAAAATTTGAAAATAAGTATCCAAATTTGATCTGTAAGTCTCCAAAACGCAAGAGTTTTCGTGGAACTATCTTGGTACCTATTGAGAGAGTCTCTAAGATGTTTCAGTCTAAGTAAACCTAGTCTCAATAATACCCGCTATTGAGTCTAGCAAGGTTCAGTAAGGGTCCCGTCTTTCGATTTGACCAATCAGGGATCGTCTTACCAATCCGAAATAGTCTGCATACGAACATATAATGTTGATGGATCATAGGTCGGCTACTACATCTTGCTAGACTAGATATCGAAGTGAAGCGGGTATTATAGAGGCTAGGTATACTTGGACTGTAAGATTTGTTTGCATAGGTTATATTTTTATATTCATCACTATGAGGTAATTTCTTGTGATATTTTCCCCTCAGCCGGATGTATGTACCACGGACGCATCTACAACCAGGGACAGACATGGGACGATGGTTGCAAATACTACTGCGAGTGTCTCGATGACCATACTGGAAAATACAAGTGTAACGAGAAGTAAGCACCCTCCTTCTTGTTTATTTTTTTATAGTATGAATTTTCGCAAACCCTTGGCAGACTTACAACAAATAATGATATGGATCTTCTTTGTCTTGTACTCACAAAGTTTCTGGGCTTAGGGGAGACCAGGGCAAAGCGCGCCCCCGGGGCAAAGTGACCGCGCGTTATTTCTTCAAATCTTTCGACAAATGGAGTTATTTATCATAACCAACGAATGAAAGCAACCGCAATGAAGCGTTGTGACCAACGCTGGAATAATGTGCCTGAGTTGTGGACGCAGAATTTCAAAAATTCGAAAAAACGCGATTTTACTATAAGGAACGGATATGTCTCAAATTCAAATATTTCATAAAAATACAAAACGGAACATTGAACTCTCGTGCACATGTAACATGAATTGATATAATGAATTCATTGAATATTGAAATTTGTAATTACTTGCTTTTATGACTTTTTGTGATGTACTTCAAAAATGCTACCCTTGATGGGGCAAAACGCGCCGAGGGGAGCGCTTTGCCCCGTGTGTTCTTAAAATATCTTTTTGGTTAACATATTGGCGTAAAAGTTATTATTTTACATTTCTTAGGCAGATAGTGTAAAGGAGAGCTATCATTTTCATATCAGCATTCTGCTGTATTTTATAAAAATGAAATATACCATTTTACTTAAGGGGTTTTGTTTTGTTAAAGAATGACGACAAGTAGCAGTTACAAAAACATATTTTTCTTTTGTTTTTTTTAAATCATGAAAATATTATGTATTTTATATTACTGTTCAACCCTAAACGATAAGCAATTTATGCTGTTCTGCCAAGTTCGACACAAAATAAATGATATGAATTCTTTAATTCGTCCATATAACCAATTCAATTCTGCTTTTATTCTAGTTATTACTGGTTTTGATATTCAATAACCTACATTATTAACACTTTCGTAGTTGAAATAACTTTACATGTACCTACCGTAACGATATTTGGACATTGAGGATGTTGAACATGTAGGTCCATGACATGTTAAGGAATATTTTGCGCATCCTTGCATATATTGCCAACTTCTATGTTAATTCTATCCTTCATATGGTTCGATAGTTGCCTTGCATTATCAAGATGATAGCTTTTGATTTGTGTTGGCTGATTATTGGTGTGTAATATCTTTTACATTCTGTGTTGTTTTTCGAATGGGGCAAAGCGCCCAGGGGATTGGGCACTTTGCCCCAAACTACAGGGCAAAGCGCGCCCCCTTAATCAAAATATATTTACGTAAATATATCCTTATGCCGAAATGGTAGATTAAAAAAGCATGTACCATGTAACAGTCTATGTGACAAGTATTAGAGATAGTGTGCAAGTTGCATTCTGTATATTTCGGGGTGCCCACTAGACGCACTTATATGTTAGGGGGCGCGCTTTGCCCTTATTTCTCCAGGGTAATGATGCAGGTAGTGCTTCGAGCAGGTTATTGTCCTTTGATATAGCAACATATAAATGTCCTCATATTAATCATTGTATTCTTGCCCTTACTTACCAGTAAAAAGGATGCATATGTGAGAGTTTGTACAATATAAAGAAGATGTCATCGATAACTTACCTTACTTCTTATCTGTACCTACATCAGAATGCTTTTCAAGAACTTGCAATACTTACTATTGGATTCATTTTAATTCAATCAACGCTTTACATAATATCTGTGATATTGTGAACTTTGTTTTATGTTCTCGCTTTAACTGATTTTCCTTCATGTCCAGTTTTAAAAAAACATTTCCGTGTATTGTTATCAAAATATATAACTATTAACCTTCGTCTTAATTTCAGATGTGCCAAGCTTCCCGATATCCCAGCCGGATGCAGCAAGATTCAGGATTTGAATGACAAGTGTTGTGAGGTAGCCTACTGCCCTAACCTCCAACCCACACAGACCGTGTACAAACCAACACCCTACTATGGGCCAACACCCTACCCACTTGGGTACACACCATACCCCGGAGCAACACCATACCCAGGACCTTCCAAGTACCCAATCGGGTTCACTCCATTCCCAGGAGCCACACCATACCTTGGACCTACTCCTTATCCAATCGGATACGTACCTCACCCTGGAGCTACACCTTATCCTGGTCCGTCTAAGTATCCTATTGGCCAGACACCTTACCCAGGAGCAACACCCTACCTCGGACCTACTCCTTATCCAATTGGATTCACACCTATACCTGGCGCAACACCATACCCAGGACCGTCCAAGTACCCGATCGGATCCATCCCATTCCCAGGCGGTACTCCATACCTTGGACCTACACCATACCCAATCGGCTACACTCCATGGCCAGGAGCAACACCCTATCCAGGACCATCCAAGTATCCTATCGGTTCAATCCCATTCCCAGGTGGAACCCCATACCTTGGGCCTACACCATACCCAGTCGGCTACACTCCATACTACCATGCTACTCCCTACCCAGGACCATCCAAATATCCAATTGGATACACCCCAAGCCCTGGTGCAACACCATACCTCGGACCGACACCTTACCCGATTGGCCAAACTCCATGGCCAGGAGCAACACCATACCCAGGACCTAGCAGGTACCCCATCGGATATACACCAAGTCCAGGAGCTACACCATATCTAGGCCCAACACCATATCCTATTGGATACACACATGTTCCCGGTGGAACTCCATACCTTGGACCGACACCATACCCAATCGGATATACTCCATCCCCTGGCGCCACTCCTTACCCTGGCCCAAGCAGATATCCAATTGGCTACACACCTAGCCCAGGAGCAACACCCTACCTCGGACCAACTCCATACCCAATCGGCTACACTCCATACTTCCATGCTACACCATACCCCGGACCATCCAAGTACCCAATCGGTTCCATCCCATTCCCAGGCGGTACTCCATACCTAGGACCAACACCATACCCAATCGGCCAAACTCCATGGCCAGGAGCAACACCCTACCCAGGACCTAGCAGGTACCCTATCGGATACACACCATCACCCGGCGCCACTCCTTACCTCGGACCAACTCCTTATCCAGTCGGATACACGCCTTCTCCAGGAGCAACACCATACCCAGGACCAAGCAAATATCCAATTGGCTACACTCCCTACCCAGGAGCCACACCTTACCTTGGACCTACTCCTTATCCAATCGGATACACTCCAAGCCCTGGAGCAACACCTTATTTGGGACCAACACCCTACCCAATCGGCTACACACCATTTTTCCACGCAACGCCATATCCAGGACCATCCAAGTACCCAATTGGTTCCATCCCATTCCCAGGCGGTACGCCATACCTAGGACCAACACCATACCCAATTGGCCAAACTCCATGGCCAGGAGCAACACCATACCCAGGACCAAGCAAATACCCAATCGGCTACACGCCAAGCCCTGGCGCAACGCCATATCTTGGACCTACACCTTACCCAATAGGTTACACCCCATTCCCAGGAGCAACACCTTATCCAGGACCATCTAAATATCCAATCGGTTCCATCCCATTCCCAGGTGGTACCCCTTACTATGGACCTACTCCATACCCAATCGGATACACACCGTCCCCTGGAGCTACTCCATACCCAGGACCATCTAAGTATCCTATTGGCTACACTCCATCACCCTGGGCAACACCCTACCTCGGACCAACACCCTACCCACTTGGCTACACTCCATCCCCTGGTGCCACTCCATACATGGGACCAAGTCCTCTTCCAGTAGGATTCACTCTTTACCCCGGAGCTCAGCCATACGTTGGACCAACTAAATATCCAATCGGATACACACCGAGTCCAGGAGCCACAGCTTACCTCGGACCTACTCCTTACCCAGTTGGATACACACCATCTCCCGGTGCCACACCATACCCAGGACCATCCAAGTATCCATTCGGATATATCCCATACCCTGGAGCAACTCCATACCTCGGACCAACTCCTTACCCAATCGGATACACTCCCATTCCCGGGGTAACACCATACCCAGGACCAAGCAAATATCCAATTGGCTACACACCCTACCCAGGAGCCACACCCTACCTTGGACCTACTCCTTATCCAATCGGATACACTCCCGTCCCCGGGGCAACACCTTATCCAGGACCCTCAAGGTACCCAATCGGATATATCCCATACCCCGGAGCAACACCGTATGCTGGACCCACCCCCTGGCCAATTGGTTATACTCCACAACCTGGAGCCACACCTTACCCAGGACCGACACCTTATCCAATCGGCTACACACCATGGCCAGGCGCAACACCCTACCCAGGACCTAACAAGTATCCCATTGGCTACACTCCATTCCCAGGAGCCACACCATACCTTGGACCTACTCCTTATCCAATCGGATACACTCCCGTCCCCGGAGCAACACCATACCCAGGACCATCCAGGTACCCCATCGGATACACTCCATCCCCCGGAGCCACACCATATGCCGGACCAACACCCTACCCAATCGGCTACACTCCTAGCCCAGGCGCAACACCATATCCAGGCAGGACCATCCCGCCATACTGGACACCTTATCCAGTTGGATACACACCTTACCCAGGCGCTACACCATACCCAGGACCCTCTCTCTATCCCATCGGAATCACCCCATACCCAGGCGCAACTGTCTATTTGGGACCAACACCTTACCCAATCGGCTACACTCCTTCTCCAGGAGCCACACCCTATGCAGGACCTTCCAGATATCCAATAGGATTCACCCCAAGCCCTGGAGCCACACCATACATGGGACCAACTCCTTACCCAATCGGATACGTCCCATACCCAGGGGCCACACCCTACGCAGGACCTACACTGCCACCAGGCTTCACTCTTCAACCAACGCCAGGACCTCAACCACCTAAAGGTAAACTTTTAATTTCATTGTCAAGTAGAATATCTAATGCACACCAGCACCACCCCCATTGATTAAGTGTTGATGTAGGATTCAACAATCCCGATTTTATATTGATATAAATGGGTTACATTTTATACATCTCTGGTAGGAGTTCGCCTCTTCCTATGATACGTTTTACCAATAAACCAAAACATGATCAGTATCAGAAGAAAATAGCAATAACCTTTTAGGTGTCCTTTATTTTATCCACTATGTCACTGTCTCCCTTCATGTCCTCAGGTGTATGTGTGTACAAGAACCAGTACTACAGAGAAAAGCAGGTCTGGTATGATGCTTGTGACAAGATCTGTACTTGCGAGAGTGCCGATACTGGAGATATCCGTTGCAATGAAAGGTATGAAGGGAACAGATATCAAAGAATAAATTTTTAAGGAATTTTGAAAAAATAAAACTTTACGGGGAAAAGACGTTCTTTGATATTTCCATCACAAATAACACAACTTTCATGAATGTCAAGCTATGGGAAAATGAATAAGAACCTTTAAGGAAGCAAGTTTGATATTTCTCATCACAAAACAGGTCTGTCTTTTCAACTCTGTATTATTGTAAACAATGTTTAAAAAACAACGAATATCTATCTTAGAAATCGAATCAACATATCATAATTTCATGTACCAGAAGAATCGACATTTTCATTTGTTATGTCCTTACGGGTAGTTATTGGCGTATAACATACTAAATGTTCGTTGTTCTTCTCTTACAGATGTGCCAAGTTTCCCAACATGCCATCAACTTGTATCCTGATGCCTGATCCAAAGGATCCATCCTGCTGTGAGATCCCAAGCTGCCCATTGGTGCAGCCCGGAGCCACGCCCACTCCAGGATTCGTCCAGCTGACTGGCCAACCAGGAGTCATCAATGGAAACGGACCAGTAGTGACCCCCACCCCTGGACCTACCCACTTCGGACAGATCACCCCGAGTCCAAATCCTAATGCTACCCCACCACCAACAAAGGGTAAGTAGCGAAGACTCTAGACCTAAGTCTGTACTTCAAAATTTATTGCCAAGTCTTTGAAGGGCATGACTTATCACAGGACGATTTTCTGGATAACCACTTCAAATAAAATATGTAACAAACAAAAATACTCAAATGAAAAAAAACTTCGAAACTTGTGATTCAATAAATATCTATAAATGAATTTCGTGGTAAAGTGACATGAAATCACGACAAATATTATAACCATCACGATTTTCTGGATAACGATTTTTCTACTCTGAAAATCATGACGTTCTTACTTGTTGTGCTTTTTGGGGGGGTGATTACCGTTCTAAATAAGCGTTGTGTAATTACCCTAGATCTGAACTTGAATGGAGAAATTATTTTTAAAAATAGATATATATTGAATCATCGATTTCGAGTTTTTTTCTTATTTCATGTATTTATGATTTTTGGTTATATGTTATTGCATTTATCATAACCATCTTTTATTGTGGTCAGGATGTATGTACAAGGGAATGATCCACAGCAAGGGAGACAAGTGGACAGATGGATGCGACTACAGCTGTGAGTGTCTTGATGACATGACTGGACAGTACATCTGCAGTGAAAGGTGAGATCTCGAAATGAACTCATATGTGATTATCTAGTTAAAATCTTCATCGCAAACATATATAAAAGGGAACATGTTATCAATGATCATGTAGGGTCAAATAAAACCTTTAAAGTGAAATATGGTGTTGTAGGGTATTTTGATCAAGAAGGTCTTATTACGAATTAAAAGAATTTGTGATCAATCTTCTCACAGTGAATGCCTTTGGAAGATTAAGAAGTTGTATTAGAACGTTGCTGTATGAAGAGATTCATATGTTTCCTGTTAAGTGTTAAGTGGTACACATCAAATTTAAGAAATTTAGTAATTGCTCAAAGTAGCTTACATGCTAGAAAATATAAGATGTTTTTCAAAAAGAAATGTTTTAATGTACAGGAAGTTCAATTGAATCAAGGAATCCTACTTTTTCTTTAAAGGGTCAGTACTCAAATTAAAATTCATAAATTTTCCACAACGCCACTGATGATGGTGGTACACGAGCATTTAAATATATTGCTTTATTATATAAGAATTCAAATATGGACAGAGGGAAATTGTATCTACATTGAGTCTACAAATATAAATTTCAGATGCCTGAGGGTACCAAACCTGCCAGCTCGCTGTGTAATGCTTGAGGATCCAAAGGACAAATGCTGCAAGAAACCATACTGCGACTTTGTCAACCCAACCCCCTTCCCCAACGGTATCCCCACTCCCCACAGTGGACTCATCCCCGGACAGACCTCCAACTCACCCAACCATAACCCTGGTACCAACACAGGTGGGTAATTAGTTAATTATAGACACTATGCGGAATAAGACATTTTATAATTTGACGCCATGAAAGCTTTATCACGTCTGGGCAGTGACAATTACTGAACGTTTTCTATTGATGAATTCTTGATAATGTCTTAAGGAATGAACGTTAAGCTTAAACAACTCAACTCATTTTGCAATGTGGAAATAGGATTTAACCAAATACTCCCCCCCCCCTCGAAAAAAACCCCCCAAACAAAACAAAAAAACAACAACTCCCAAACATATCTATGAATTTGTTCATCTTCAATCAAACATTAAAACCGTCGCCCGAGAACATCAGTTTAATTTGTAAATGCTAGGATTATCGTTATGACCTCAAAGCTAGTTCGGTAAAATCATCGTGTAGACCTCTGTTGGTGTTAAATTCCACAAAGCACAGTAACTTTTGTGAAAAAGAAATAATGTGAAACGGAATCTTGCTATTATAAGCTGCAGAGCAGAATCAATTGGTCTTGAAAGTAATCATATTAATACGGTATTATAAACGTTCATTTTCAGGATACTGTGTCTACAAGGGAAGTTTCTACCAGCAAGGCGCCAAGTGGGACGATGGTTGTCAGAAGACATGCGTCTGTGATGATGCTATGACTCAGCGATACACTTGCAATGAGAGGTGAGGAAGAATCATTCTCTCTCAAGAGAGGCAGATCAAGTCATGGACTCAGTACAGCCTCTGTTCTAATAAGACTAAATCTAGGATTTCCAGCGTTTTCTCCTAGCGAAAAAAATGCTTCACAATCCACTTAGCAAAAGACAATGCTTATCTCAACTCTGGATTTATTTGAAGGCAAATGTTAGAAATTTACACAGATTTTGATATATGTAAAGCCATCCTTATCTCGATGTATCCATTCAAATTCTGGCACGTAAATTTCTGGCATAACAGACTGATGTTTCGTGTTACATGTAACTTAAACAATGTACAAAAATAGATTACATCTTACCAACGGTGCCAATGAAGACATAAATCGGTATTTATTACGTCAATGACAATTATTCTAGTCTTATTCAGTCCACAAAATGAGTCGTGCCAAATGGCGCTAGAAGTAGCAAAACGCAACACCTTGACCATTATAAGAGTGTCAGGATTACAAGAATGCTAACGGTACCTATTGATACCACAGATGCAAGGCCTACGGCAGCATGCCAGCAGGATGTACCATGAAGACCAGCCCAGATGATGCTTGCTGTCTGGTACCCGACTGCACCAAGATAACACTCATCCCAGTCCCAGTGAACCCAGGCCAGGGTGTTGGTATCTCTGGTACCAGTCCTCCAGGTGTCACTCCATGGTGGGGACCTGGTACCACAGGCTACGTCAAGCCCAAGGGGGTACCCGGTACCTTCACCGGCACCAGCGGAAGTGGACCAAATGGCATCAATCCTTCGTTTGGAAGTGGAGTCTCCGGATACAGCGGTAAATATATAATGATAGCAATGTATAATGAGATTAGATACCAGTGATTGAGATTAAAAGGTGATGAAAATTATAAATCTTCATAAAAATCCATGATGTGATATGCAGGTGTTTTAACTATTTAATGTGTTAAGGCTGTGGGTCCGTTGATAATTGTTCAATCATAAAGACCTATAATTTAATCTCACATACTACTTTGGGTTGAGAGGTTCTTTATGTTCTTTAGATAATATCAAATGACATTATTTACACATCTTTTATCGACAACTCTTACAAGCAAGAAGTGAGGCCAATAATTGAATCTGTAAAACAATTATGGATCATTTCATATTCACACATTAATATCCATACAGGTGTTTGCGTCTACCAAGGCAAGACCTACAAGCAGGGAGAGAAGTGGGACGATGCATGCAAGGCTAAGTGCGAGTGTGTGGACGCTCTGAGAGGAAACTACAGGTGTTCCGACAGGTACGTACATTGATTAAATCTCACACCTGATGTTTGGAATCAGCAGGTTAATCCTAACTATATCTCAATGTATTTGATTTAACAAATCAAAGACAATCGTATTTACACTGTTTTCTAATCATTTTCATTTTAGAGACACAAAACAAAATGACACGAAACAATAAATTACAAAAACATATATTTCCAATCCATCCCAGGTGCCCACAGTACTACTTCCTTCCGGCCCAATGTTCCTACGTCACGGACCCCGCCGACCACTGCTGTAAACAGGCTCGCTGCAGCCCCGCGGCTTTCGCAACACCACCACCCGGTACCTTCGTCACCCCGACCCCCGCCGGCACCAACAGTCCCCTCTCCATCACCCCCACCAATGGAGGAGGATTTGGAGGAAGTGGAACCCCACCAATCCCCAACCCCTCATATGGAGTCCACACCAACCACCCCATCAACACCCTCAATCCACATGGTGGAACTGGTTTCGGAGGTTCTAACACTCCTCCAGTTCCCAAGACGACCTACGACGTGAGCGGACACACCAGACCACCAAGTAAGTCTCTTACCCTGAAATCAGGCTTATAAATGTAGTTGTGTGTACTTCTATGGGGTAAAAGGGTAATTGTCTTGATATTTGGCATCGTACCACCTTGGCCCCTACTCAACGCTGAATTGACTACTATTGGTATACATTCAAATTTAAAGAAGAGTATAAGTAACAAAATAAGTAGCAAAATATACCTTATTAAATTTGCTACTGTCCCAGCTCCAATTCTAAGGGTGTAAAATCAAAATTTGACTTATGTAAATTATATGTTGCTGGTAACTCTTTTTGTCTCAGACTGTTTTGGAATTGAAAGGTTTAAAATCCATGATAACATAAAGAAAGATAAAAAACTTTTGAGAAGGTATTTTACATGATGTTGATATTTTCCAGACATGTGTCAGTACACTGACGGCTCCCTCCACGCAAAGGGATCAACCTGGAACAACGGATGTACCGAATCTTGTGTTTGTGAAGATACACTCACCAACGATATCAGATGCAACAAGAGGTAAGATAAGAAATCTACAACTTTTTCACGTTCACATTTTCTCGAATATCAAGAATATTCTTTCGATATTGTTATATTTTGGCCGATATATTGCTTAAACATCATCCAGTTAACTCACTTAATTATATCGGGGGCCGTAGCTAGGTTTTAAACCGTGATTCCCGATCCCGTCATACCAGACGTTAAAGGACGGGAGTTGTTGGTGTCTTGCTTGACAATCAGCGGAACCACGCATTAACTGGCGCTGTAATCGGACTGCCGGGGCCATTGGCACAAATTATTCCAATATGTACATGTGCTGAGGACAACAAAGTGTTAGTATCAAAATAATTATTTCACTTAGAACTCCCAGCACTGAAAAACATGAATCGTTTCCTTCAGATGCCCAACCTACTCCGCCATGCCATCCTTCTGTACGATGGTGCCAGACCCACAAGACCAATGCTGCAAGAAACCATCGTGCACCTACCAGGGAACCCAACTCACTCCAATGATCGGCAACAAGGGCCCAACCGTCTCACCAACTCTTAACCCCAGTGTTACCAACGTTGTACCAATGGGAACCCACGGTGTATTCTCCGGTTCCGGACATCCACCAGGTGTCAGCTACCCTACAGCCATGGGAGGCAGAAGTTAGTTGCCTTTTAAAACAAAAATTATATTCAAGGAACAGGTTTAGGTAAAGAAAGGGATCTCCCAAAATCGAAAAGAAATGTAACCAATTGCGAGACAAGGGTTAACGGACAGGCCTATCGAAGTCATGTTACCAATTGCGAGAGATTGGTTAAAAGGACAGTCCTAACGGGGTATTAATTATGGAAACGAAAATCAAGGGACATTTCAGTTTATGCCATTAGTACATGAAACAGGTTACGAGGTGTAGCAATTGATTTCCTTTTGACAACTTGATAAAGAACAGTGTCAAGCGAATTTTTCGTTTTCACAAGGACAGTCCCTATGAATCAAAAGAAGCAATTTTAAGATGCACAGTTTTGCTTTGTTATCGATAATGGTATATAGCAAAGATGCAAAATTGAATTTTCTTCTCTGTAGATGCATGTGTGTACCAGAATGTGATGCACAGGCCAGGAGAGTCGTGGGATGATGGATGCAAGTACACATGTACATGCCAACCTAATGGAAACGGTCTCTACCAGTGTATCGACAAGTGAGTAATAACTTGTTTTTAACGTTTTCATTAACCTTTTCCAAATTACGATTCCAAATTCAAATTAGCCGTTTATCTATGAGTTTGTGTCCGACCTATCATCCAATCAGTCGTTAATTACATCATACTCCCAATTCGATCAAAATCATTTATATCCCTGTCCTAGCATAAACGACATAAATCACATTTTAAAGGGGCAGTAGCACGTTTTTAGGGGGAATATAAGGTGATATATTTAAACTAATGAAAGCAGTAATAAATCATATATATAATGTAAAGTTCAGCCATGCGATTCCTTTTTCGTACACAAAATGAATTAAAATCTATAATATGTGAATCTTCATAATTTGGTTCTGACTATGGATGATTGGTTTGTGTAATGATATTTTTGACACTATCAAAGTAATACATTTAGCTTTAACGTACAATTATCAGTGAACATTTGGAAATATAAAATTTAAAAAAAACACTTGCTATTGCCCGTTTAACATCAACTCTCAATTTCAGATGCCCAACCTATCCACCATTGCCACAATACTGCCACTTCATCCCAGTTGTTGGCCAGTGCTGCCCATCTCTCCATTGTAATATCCCCAAGGTCGGCTCCTACCACCCTGTACCCCAGATCAACCCTGTTGTGAACCCAGTCCTCGCTCCAGGACAGAACCCAACCCCAGTGGCAACCAACACTCCACAGTTGATTGTTGCACCAGGCCAGGGCAATGTGTTCGGAGGAAGCCATCTGCCAGGAAACGGATCCCCCGTACCAACCAACCCACAGATAGTGGCTGGAATCAATGGTGAGGACAATGAATTTTGTTAGATGTGCTAGATGTGGATTTTTTCTGCAGCATTATCCTGTGAAAGATGATCCATAATTTAATTAATTTGGCATTTACAAACCTATGGGAGAATTGTCACTCTAGGGTTAAAATGAAACAAATAGGTTGTCGCAGGAATGCAAACTGTTATTTAACACATATATTCTAATCTATTATTTAGAGTCAGCGAAGTACATTTGGCATTTAGAAACCTTTTGATGAATTGTAACATTTGGATATTGCAATCAACTGTGAGGTACTTCGTAGAATGCATAAAAAACTTATTGCGGACCCAGATCCCCCAAGAGAGTTCCAAATATAGATTACAAAAGTTGCGTTTGCGACACCCCATGGGCGCACCCAAAAACGAAAATACTGGATCCGCACCTGTGTATTGAACTTCTGGAATCGTTATGGTTAAAATGCAAACTGTTATTTAACACTAACACATATCTTCCAATCACATTTTGCTCTAGATCAGTGTTTGAAATAAGCGTAAAAAACTGCGTGTCAATAAGGACCCGCAGATAGGAAAAACTGTGGGCCCAACTCCGAAACTGTCGGCATTCATTATCAGTACTAATTTGACTTATTCTAAAATAATAATATTATTGGTATCAGTATGTGATAAATACACAATTCTGTTATCGGTTTAGAGTGATAGTTATGAGAGTTTGGCAGGGAAATATGTCTTACAGCAAGTATTGTTAGAAAGAAACAGTATCAAACTGTGAACCTGTAAGGACTTGCAGATATTGAAAAGTGTGGGTTCTTGTGAATAACTGTCGGTGTTTGGCCTACGGGCCTACGCCTATTTCAAATAATGCTCTTGTTGGTTCCAGACAAGTGTATCTACAAGGGTAAGATGTACAACCAGGGAGAGAAGTGGGACGATGGATGTGACTACACATGTGAATGTGTTGAGGCTAGATCTGGATTCTACAAGTGTCTGCCTAAGTAAGATACACTTCTCATTTCCTCATTCAGGGTTTTTGCACACATACGCATATGAGTAATATTACAATGTGGCCTTTTTAGGTCCTGTTAAATGATTCCATTAGATACAAATAGCAGGAACAATCAAAGTACGTAGCACAACAGCTTGAGTTTGATTGGTGATAGAAAACAGCCGCCACCCGAAAGTAATAATTTCATTGGATGAAGGAATAATAACTCCGAAACATCCATTAGATACAAATAGGTTTCTTGGAAAGGAACAATAAAAGTACGTAGCACAACAGCTTGAGTTGATTGGTGATAAAAACAGCCAACTCCGAAAGTAATAATTTCATTGGATGAAGGAGTAATAACTCAGAAACATCCATTAGATACAAATAGGTTTCTTGGAAATGTTGTTGAGAAGCAGAAGCCATCCAAGGACCTAACACAGCAGCTTGAGTTGATTGGTTATAGAAAACAGCCTCATTTCGATTTTCTTCATATACCTGCTGAAGCTAATATCTCTACACTGAGGCAGATCAAGTCATGTTGATTGAGCCTCTGTTCTTATTCACCGAATTTGTGATGTAGAATGGATGATGACTGACAAAGTTAGTTGTGCAATTAGTGATCTGTTCTAAAATCATCATTTTGGCTACTTCAAAGACATTGAGATATGAACCACCCTTTCCTTGAGAGAAGCGTTTTCATTTGCTAGAACAATTCAAATGGATTGTGGTCCTTTTTTCCGCCAGGGGTAACTGCTGGAGCCCACAGATCTAGTTTAATTAGAACAGAGGCTCAATCAGCATGACTTGATCTGCCTCTGTAGGGAGAGAATGGATGAAGGAGTTATAACACGCTCCATGATATAGAAGTTGTCAGGATCTTGCTTTTAATGGATTAAAGAACCTCCATATTTCAAAAAAAAATTATTTACCCTCAGGTGTCCAAGCTACTCCCAGTCATCTCTGCCTAAGGAGTGCTACACCATCAAGAACGCTGGCCAATGCTGTAACAGCCCCGTGTGCAGGAAACCCGATGGATCCACAGTCAACCCACTCACTCACCCAGGCATCTACCCAGTCTTTGGGAACTTCAACGGTGGATTCACTGGATTCAGACCTAACTACACCCCAGGAGTCCTCAACACCGTCAGTGGACACTCAAGTGAGTTACATTGAAGAAGTCACTGGTTATTTCTAATCGGTCCAAGACAGTCAGCCGATCTTCCATAACTTGGCATTGGTTGGTGCTGATGATAAACATGTAAAGATAACGTATTACTGGAGTGATTACTTATTTTGTGGATTGCAATTTCGATTCCAGTGATTATCTGATATTTTGACCACAAATATATTATATAGATATAACATATGATTGATTTTGATTGATCAGCAAACCGCTCGGTTTTGATATTCTAAGTTTTCCCCCTTGAAAATGCCCGAGAAGGCACAATAAGGTTAGGAAAGGATAAATAATTCATCACGTGATCAATGAAGAAATTCTTATATTCATACGGTAAAAACTTTCATAAATCCCTAAATTTCTTAATTATTGTCCGGTTCATTTTATTGTAAAGAGGTATATCCTAATGCCTTTCACATGCTATCAAAGTTCTGATAACCACGCCCCTAGAGTGATAATTATGTTTTCTTGCAGCTGTGTGTCACTTCAAGGGTAAGATCTACACTCAGGGACAGAGATGGGCTGATGGGTGCGACTATGATTGTGAATGTATCGATGCTAAGACTGGACAGTACAGATGTACACCTAAGTAAGTTTTCATTCGCGCCTTGCCATTCCTACATATATATTGACATGCATTTAGATCAGACATTTTTTTTATTGATAATACTAGTTGACAAGTCCAATCCTAAAAATCTACCAATGATACTAAGAAGTGATATTTCACACGACCCCCATATATTCTTCATGAGATTACCAACTCACATATCGAACCAAACGTATATTTTTCATAATATTACATACTCACTTACTTACTATGGCGATTTGACACGTGAATACGAGTGACCTTAAAGAAGATCTGAGAGGGGCAAAGAAGAATTTTGAAGCCATGACCGGAAGGGTCTTAATTATGAAATTTTGAAATTTGAAATGAGTGAAATCAGAGGAGAGATGAGAAGAGAGGTGTGGAATACATTGGAATTATTGAAGAGTATTTTGGATTAAAAAGATTCTCAACCATGCCTTTTCAATCAACAGGTGCCCAACCTACACCAAGCTGCCAACGATGTGCCACAGTGTCACCCAACCCGGAAC
Source organism: Steromphala cineraria (assembly GCA_916613615.1). NCBI lineage: Eukaryota > Metazoa > Mollusca > Gastropoda > Trochida > Trochidae > Steromphala > Steromphala cineraria. The sequence goes on along the minus strand of OU744730.1, from coordinate 30,478,299 downwards.
CTGTTGCCCCAAGGTCAGCTGCGACACCACCCAACATACCAGCCCACCCACCGGCTCTACCAGCAGTCCGGGAGTCTCTGGTCCATGCCATGATGTTCTACCCAACTGTAACATGTACGAGGAGAAATCTTGCAAGGCTCCTTACCTCGACTGGGCTAAGAAGAACTGTGCTGCTCGTTGTGGATTCTGTGGTAAGGATTCTCTTTGATGTTCGATGTGGGTTATGTGGTAAGAGTTCTCTTTGATGCTCATTGTGGATTCTGTGGTAAGGATTCTCTTTGATGCTATTTGTGGATCCTGTGGTAAGGATTCTCTTTGATGCTCGATGTGGATTCCGTGGTAAAAGTTATCTGTCGAACTGAAACGCTCGTATGCCATCGGATGTGTTCCTTGAAAAATCTCAACGAGTGCTAATCCTATTGCATACACCTTAAACTATGTTTAGTCATATGCATCAGTTCTATGATCAGAGATGTTTAGTTGGACACTTTTATTCTCCATATTGGTTTTCTCCTTACGGTTTTAATTTTGTCAACACAGTTAACTTCTACCAATTTATTGTTATTGATAATTTTGTACTGGATAGCATGTAGTTCTGATGATTCATTCACATTACAGGAACAACACCATCGACTTCTGGTTGTACTGATAAGCTTGATAACTGTCCTCTGTACGGCAAAACTTCATGTACCGGACAATTCCACCAATGGGCTGTAGTCAACTGCCAGAAATACTGCGGCCTCTGTCGTAAGTGAATGATTTTCAACTTCAACTGAGCCTTAATACCTTGATCGAAACATAAATATGCTGACACAAATAAATGAAGAGTAACCACCTCGGAGTGATGGAATAAAGATTATTATTAAATTACATTAATTTTATGGTCAAACGGAATCACAATCACCTAAATAACCTGTGCGGGAAGCACTCATCTCCAAGTGAGCAGCAACTTGTCCCTAAATCCTGATTTTTCTTCATCAATGCGTTTTTCAAAACCCACGTTTTAAACAGGAGGTGTACACCTAGGAAGTGTGGGTATATCTATTACATATTCAAATAGTATGTCCCTACTAAGAACTAGTCTGCGGTCGGTGTGATTCTGATCATCAGTCAAGTTGATGCCATTTGCTGAAATTCTTTGTCCACTATTGCAGCTCAAACCCAGGTCACCCAACCTGTACAATCAGGCTGCCAGGACAAACTGACCAACTGTCACGACTATGGTCAGTATGCTTGTACTGGACAATACATGAACTGGGCCATTGAGAACTGCAAGAAATCTTGCGGACATTGTGGTAAGCATGTTTATTCTGTAGAATGTTTTAATCCTGTTTTACTTAAATTTTACTGTAACCAAGATCTTGAATGTGATAAAGAATTGACTTCAGGAGTCTTAGACAAATCTGCAACAGCCTCTCTTTTAACCCACTTGTGCCTGGTCCCATGAAATATTTGTTGAGGGCGAAAGAATGCTTTATGATAAAGAAACAGAGAGTCTAAATAAAAAAAAATTCATTACTATATGCATGGTGCAAAGGTGTATTGGGCAGAGTAGCATAACAGGACTACAACAATGTATTTTTCTGTTCCTAAGGTTCAGGACAGTCCCACGTGACCACCACCCTGCCACCAGGTGTCGGCGTACCCCAGACTGGCTGGACCATCCTCATGAAGGGTGTGGCCGGTGTCCCCGGGGACCTCTACCAACTATGGGCCTCACCCAACGTCGCCAACCCCAACGTCCCATCCGCCATGTACCTCACTGCCACGTTCCCTGGTCACTACAAGCCTGACCTCTCCAACCACTGGTCAGAGTGCAATTTCGATAAGGTGAGAACAATGATTGATTCTCTTATTGACCCTTTAAAGGGAATAAACAACCTAACTTATGAAACCAAATTGACCATCGTTAATGAGAACGTCCAGACGGGTAAGAGGGGTCACATGACAGAAACTTGGTACTAGCTGTCAGCTGTAAGCGGTTCGTAACCAAACGATTTCTTCCCTACCAAGCATTTACGACTCTTTCGGGGCCCTGCTAATAAAACTCTGGAAGTTAAAAATTCGGGTTGCAGACCCCCTTTAAAGAGCCACCTCGTGAATTAAACCAGGCTAATAGAGCAAAGAACCATTTGAATCCACAGAATGGAGATTTTGGGCTATATATATATAAAAGCTATCATTATCATTAAACTTGAGATAATAGTTGTTTAAAAACTAACGACCGATGTCTTTGATTTGCAGATCAAGGTTGGTATCTTCAACAAGGGAGTTGAGAAGGCCAGTATCATCTTCGATGCTCACGGTGCTGACAAGATGAGCTGGTTCGACCCCAACAGAATCGTCTCCTCAACCTGGACCGACATCAAATACGCACCAAAGAACGTCTTCTCAATGATCGGGTGAGAATTCTTGAATGTAACTGTTATTTTATAGTCTCAAATTAACATATTCTCCCTCTGAATCTTCGTATAATTGCATACTCAACAAAGAACACCATTTGTTCACTTTATTATTAGAGTTGTGAATGTTCTTTTATTTGAAATAGAACATCATTTCCAACGAAAATACGAGACAATGAAAACATCTCTATTTATTCCACACAACAACAACTAGAAATCCCTATTGAAAACTTCAGTTCAGAATTTTTATATATTCTTGTTAACATGTATACCCCAAACACGTGAAATAAATGTGTTCATCTTTTACGACAATCGTGAATTATTTAAAGTTCTGACCCTAAGACTCAAACCTTTAACGTTTCAGTGACGCTATGACTGGTCGCGAATTCTACATGAGCAGCGGAAGTGGTTCCAGCTGCGACGCTTCCGGTTGGATGATGATCTCAACAAGACCTCAAGGATGTAGTTATGAGAGCAACGGACAGAAACCTGCTTTCTACTACGTTCCAGGAACAACATCGGCTAAATTCGGACAAAGTAAGGCAAACAATATTTTTAAATCTTACCTCGTTTAAATTAACAAAAGTCGAGATCCGATTAAATCTGTTTACATAAGACCAATATAAATGCACAAAAAACGAAATCTATAGTTTGTGATACATGTTGGTTGATTAAGTCTGTTAAAATAATAAATGCTTATGATGCTTATGCTTATTCTTATCCTTTATCACTATTCAAGCACAACTGAAGTCTGGAGACGTCTTCGCTATTTTGGCCCAAGGCGGAAACTGTAAGTATTTTCAGAATTCGGTTCTTGTAGTAAATATACATAATTTAATCAACAAGAAAAACAGTTATATGCAACCTGCAATATTATTAAGACTGAAATTAAATAAAAACATATTATTCAATATTTCGGCCATTTGGCCAGGGTACAATTGAATGTGGCCACATAGATACGTTATATATATATAACTATAACATTACAAAAGCCAAAATATACAAAGAGGTATACTTCTTGCAGTATTTTTCTAGCAATTGTTTATCTATTTTAAGGCAACGGAGGCACCAAGGCCCCAGTCACAGGATTTACAGTAATTGGAAGTAAGTATAATATATATATCTTAATTTCAAAATATTAGGATATTTGCTTTGTGTTCGAATATATGAACACGTTCGAGTAACAAACATGCACATGCCCCTCTAACTCAATGTAAAATGCTAATAAATGCGCTCTTACAACCTTATTTGCGTTCGAATAAGGATGGAATAAAATAGTTATGTAAAATAGAGGTATTCAGTTCAGAGTGTGTGGTACTGTGGTCAAGGCTTTTATAAATATTGTTACAATAAAATATACTACAGTAGTGACAGAAAGTAAGTATCCATGTATCGCTATCAAAGAGGTTTTCCGCCAAGTATTTGAGGTACAGTACCATCCAGAAATAGGTACCTTCCTTTGTGTCGTAGGCAACTATTGCGTGTTCAAGAACAAGATTACAATAAATTCATAATACTGTACTGACAAGAACTAAGTATTCATGTATCGCTATCAAATAGGTTTTCCACCTAGTATTTGACGTACAGTACCATCCAAAAATAAGTACATTCCTTTGTGTCGTAGGCAACTATTGCGTGTTCAAGAACAAGATTACAATAAATTCATAATACTGTACTGACAAGAACTAAGTATCCATTTATTGCTATCAATGGGGTTTTCGGTCAAGTATTTGAGGTACAGTACCGTCCAGAAGTAAGTGAGTTCCTTTGTGTCACAGGCAACTATTGCGTATACAAGAACAAGATCTACAATGAGGGACAGAACTGGGTTGATGGTTGTGACTACAACTGTACCTGCGAGAACGGACAGACTGGATTCTACAGATGTAGAGACCTGTAAGTAAAAAAAATCTGATGATGAAGAATACGTTTGATGAATTTATTTTAATATACGCGAAATACTGAAATGCCCATAAAAGAAGTCTCTCCTTTTTAAAACCCTTCCCAGTTTGTGAGCCCATGTCGTTTTGATAAAATAGGATTGAAATGATTGAAATGTGAAGATTGACATCAAAAGATAGAGGTAACCAATCTCGTTTGATCAGCAATGTAAGGTTGTCTGGTTGTAAGGTTGATTGTACGTATGGCAAATGAGATATACAGATCGGAAAAGATCTCTTTAAAATGATTGAATATGTTAAATTTAGAAACCTTTATGTATAAACAAGTTCACGTCAGGTTAAGCACTCTATTGTAGAAAAACAGAGGTCCGGTCAGTTACAGAAAGAACTGTCCTTAGTTGCAATGATCAATTGGACTATATCATGTGTATTTAAAGCTGTATTATATCACATATCATAGGGTCAAACAGTGATTGTTCTGTACCTGATGTAGGAGTTTTGAAAAGGAGGTTTTTCTCTTATAAACTGTTTTCCCCCTACTTCCTTCGAAATCCAATAATGAACTCAAGAACCATAGAGGGTAGGCGATACGTCTCCATAGTTTAAACTGTATTATATCACATAGCATATGGTCAAACAATAATTGTTCTGTAGCGGATGTAGGAGTTTTGAAAGCAGGTTTTTCTCTTATGAACTGGTTTCCCCCTACTTCCTTCGAAATCCATTAAGGAACTCAAGAACCATAGAGGGTAGCGGATACATCTCCAGGTCAACTCAAGGTAATACATGGATGAATACTCCATATGGTTGATGACATGTAGAACCACTTATTTTCCAGTTGCCCAACCTACACCAACCTCCCACAGAACTGTCAGCTGAAGAAGCAGCCCGGAGAATGTTGTGCCAAACCAGACTGTGGTGGCGGAACCGGAACTGGAGGTTTGTTGATTGTTTTGGTAGCTTTGGTGATGAATTATGGTGCCGAAATATTTCGAAATAAAGGGGGAGGGTGATTGTTAGCGATTTGAAAGCCCAGAAAGGGAAGGTTGCTGTCTTAAATGCACCAATCGATCGGCTTTCATCCGCCATTTTGAATGTTAGCATTTCGAGAAAACAGTATTATGCTTATTCATTAACAATATTAAGATATAACTAAATGATTGATAGAAGAGCAGCATATTTACAAATAATTCATAGAAAAAATCATCAGTTACGACATAATTTTGTCGTAGTAATGCATTTCACGATCGTAACTTCGATGATTGGCTTCATTTCAGGATGTTTTATATGTTGACCGATAAACTTTTCTTTGTCAAATTCATAGGACTTGAACAACTGAAATGCTAACCTCACAAACATATTTGAAATTTAGTGTGAAATTATCATGTAAAACTTATATATAATTGAAAACAGGAAAGTCCTGAATTTTGTTTCCACAAAAAATACCCCGCTCGAATAGTCCCTTTTAACTTGCCCATTTGATGATTTGTTCTTGAAGAAAAACGATTAAGTACAAGATATCCAACTAAGAATCTCCTTGATATGTAATTGATATTGATGAATGCATTTTACCAAAGAATGACAGGCAGATTGCCAGATTGCCTGAAAAGATAACAATCAGAAGATAATATTTTCTGTCTTTAACATACGATAAACTGGGTTATGTGTAAAAGTTATTTCACTCTTGGACTCCTGGTTCGGCAAGTAATTACTTACACATATCTAGAGACAAATCTCTGAAATGTGGTATTTGTTGCAGCTACCTGCTACTACAAGGGCAAGTCCTATGCTCAAGACAAGACCTGGGATGATGGCTGCGACTACAAATGTACCTGTGTGGATGCAACAAGAGGATTCTACCAATGCAAGACGAAGTATGTATAAATACTGTTCATTATTCCACGATGCGCAATGTTGCAGCATAGGGTCTATGTAGCAGATATCCTAGGATCCATAACTATCATGAGATGAGCAATTACTTTCTTCCTTCCCTGCCAATCATATCAATCATAACTGTTTTGCGACCTGTTTTGTCAATAACAACAATAACATGACACATACAAATGAACTAAAAGTTCAAGCAAAGTTAAATCACCCCCCTACTCCAACATGACATACGAATAGGCTCAGTGTGAAACCCTGATCTATGGATGAGCTACTCTTACTGTTTAAACCTATTAACGAACTACGCCTACTGTTTGAACTACTCCTACTGTTATAAAAGATTGCGGATTGTTTAAAGGTGTTACATCATTCTTCGACTTCTAAGAGCTTGTCAACGTCCAACTTTGCAAAAAGCACTTCATCACATACCGACTGTAGTAAGTGTTACGCCCTGCCAAGCATTGTTTACTCATGCCTTCCCTTTTTGCAGGTGTCTGCAATGGCAACTTCCGGCCGCCTGTAGCCTTTTGGCGCCACCTGCCGGCAAGTGTTGTCCAGTTCCTCACTGTCCACAGGGTTACGTCATCAACTACCCACCAAACTATGTGCAGGAGTAACTTAAAACAAAAACATTGTACATACCCTTTTAAAAATAAACTCATATTTTCTTAACACTTTTTCTTTTTTCATCATATGGAGCTCAATCTCTCCCCACAGATTCAGATCAAGTCATGAAATGTCCATTCAGCCTCTGTTCTATTACGCCCAAATCCTTGAGTTCCGGCAGTTGCTCCTGGCGAAATAAATTGCACCACAATCCATTTGAATTTCTTTATCAAATGACAACGCTTCTCACATGAAAGAGGTGGTTCATATCACAATTCCTTTGCCATGATTCAGTAGCCAAAATAATGATTTGGGAACTAACTTTGATTGCCTCCAATCAGGCATCTCCCATTCTATCCCACAAAGTCGGCGTAATAGAACAGAGGCTGTATTTACATTTCATGACTTGATCTGCCTCTGTAGGGAGAGAATGTTGGAATTATATTGGTTAATTTTGTTAGATGTCGATACCCTAGTGTGCAGATCATGACACCAAAGAACGAGTATTGTTAATATTTACGTTATGGAGTCTTCATCTCATAGAGAACAGTAAATATTCTTTTTCAATAACAGAGTATATAGTTTAAAACATTATTTACAAAAGATTTGTCCAAGGACGTCCAAGAAATATTATAAGTAAACACCGATTTGTCCAAGGACGTCCAAGGTTAGAATTAGTCCTTTCAGTGTATTGACAGTACAGCATTACCGTCACTCCGATGTATTCAAGTGGGTGGGTGGGAAGTTGGGTGAGTGAGTGAGTCTGAGTGTAACCGTTCTCTCCCCTCAGAGGCAAATCAAGTCATGAAATGTTGATACAGCCTCTGTTCTATTACTCCGAAATATATAGCGATACGACAGAAGACTATAGGAGGATATCAGGGGATAGGTTGTGGCATTAGCGGAGACATATACGCTGATGTAGCAGGATGCGTGTTGACAGGTTGATGGTTTATCAAAATACCTTTGTTTAATGTAGCCAGCGATGAAAATCAAAATTTACATGGACATGCCCCCTACAATGTTGGAAATGTTGTAAATGTGTGAAGAATGAGGCTCCTTTATTTATTCTAACATAAGATAACTTACATACCTATAAACAGGTTTTTTTAATCAAAATAATAATTTGAAAAATATTTTGATTAAAAATAATTTGTAAATGAAAAATTCAAAAAACACATGGAAGTGTTCTCTTGGAACCGAATAATCCCATGCATTTGTCGTGTTTTGCGCATGACGTCAAAAACTTAAAATATCTGTAATTTAAAAGCATGTATATGATAAAACCAACGGAGGTGTGCACTTTCTTTTGTACCTCACTTTATAAAGACTCGGAAATACGAAGTAGAGACATACATGTAGAACGATAAATAGCTCTTGCAAGTGTAAACAACAAACGAAGAGAAACATTACACTATTTGACACAGGTAGATTGTAATAAACCTCAATAAAGGTATTAAGATGACCATCCCATGGATTTTGGTACATTTTCGGTACTCTCTGTCCTCTAGATTAACAATCATGAGCATTACCTGTGTCTCGCGTTCTATCATAAAAACGATTAAACCAATTCAGTATACACGTCTGTAAGATTAACCATAATGGTTTCATTAAAGAACCACTCCGTGGGTTGCCAGGGGTCGAAGATACAAAACTTTACAAATAGTTTCATCTGATCGAGAAGTATTGAATGTTGCATGAAAGTATCATTTTGAAGCTTATCTACGTCGTTTGGCGACATCAAGCTTAAGAAGGTTAAAGGTCGCGGTTCTGATCGAAAACCGGACAATACCATGCTATTTCGCTTCGGTTCTGATCGAAAACCGGACAATACCATGCTATTTCGCTTCGGTTCTGATCGAAAACCGGACAATACCATGCGATTTCGCTTCGGTTCTGATCGAAAACCGGACAATACCATGCTATTTCGCTTCGATTCTGATCGAAAACCGGACAATACCATGCTATTTCGCTTCGGTTCTGATCGAAAACCGGACAATACCATGCTATTTCGTTTGTATCTAAGCAAAACAGTTTGTGATGAAAATAACGGAGTGGCTCTTTAAAAGCATATGTTCTGCAAATATACTTTAGATGCCAGAATGTGAAGTTACAGACTTTTCTCAATTACCGCAATTGCATCCGATAGGTATGAACTTGGGCGGCAACGAGTACCTTATTGAGGGAAAGAAAAATATAGTCGTGTGACACAGTCTAAGTAAACCTAGCCTCAATATTACCCGTTTCACTCCTAAACTGAGTCTAGAAAGGCCTAGTAGAGGGTCGCGTCAGCCGACCTTTCTGCGACCTATGACCCTCCAACGTTATATGTGCGAAGGCAGACTATTGCGGCTTGGAAAGATGAGTTCTGATTGGTCAATTCGATACGTTGCCTGACGCGAGTCTCTACTAAGCCTTTCTAGACTCAGTATAGGAGTGAAACGGATAATATTGAGGCTAGGTTTACTTAGACTGTCGTGCGACAAGGACGGATTTCAAGCGTGTATCTAGGAAACGAAATTGTGAGATGGCAACACAAGATTCGCCTTTCAGGCGACATGCCGGGGCTGGCATTTCGGTCATTTTTCTCCTATTTAATGAATTTTGGTCCGATTTTCTCAAGGTTTGTCGCAAAATTTGTCAAAAATATACAATGAATACAGTAAAAATAACTTCAAAACATATTGAACTTCACTACGCTTTGTGTACACCTGTTCCTATAAGTAACCCCTGAATGTTTAAAGAATTATGAAGTTTTCATTTTGACGCATATTAAAAGCAAATGAATTAAAAGCAAAGAAATATAACAACACATTTCATTTATTTTGATAATGTGTTTCAGCACAGCTTTTCAACAAAATCTCATTATCGCTGGCATGTTCTTCTGTTTCCAAATTGCGCTTTCCTGCATCGAAGTTGTCTGCAGCATTCTCTTTTCCCGCTTGGGCTGCATTCCTGGTCTCGTTCGATACAAAAGTTCTGTGAAAACAAAGTTTTACTTCATACTGTTGCTGGAGGAAAATCAGTTTGTATTGAGAGAATATTACATGATATATTATGTTTACGACACGAGTGCCTAAAAATTAGTATTAACCGAGCGCGAGCAAGGGATATACTGATACTTAGGCACACGTTTCGTAAACATAATACGTCATGGACACGAATATAATATTATGTTTATTAAAGGGGCAGTAGCACGTTTTTAGGGGGAATATAAGGTGATGTCAGGAAAATGGAATTAAATGGTACCAATTTAAAGACAATGTATTTAAAAATTATTTAAAAAAACGTGCTACTGCCCCTTTAACATCGCAAAAGACTTTGTTCATAACATAACGTCGCAATGAAAAGGTGATATTTATCCCTAGGGCATTATGTACCTATCCTATAAATTATCAAAATCTGCCGAAATTCCATGTCCATAGAAGACATCAAAAATTAAAATCTGGAGAGGTTGAAAATTTGATGAGTCTAAATAAGGATGAAACCGGCTACTACAAGGCTCCATCTTTTAAAGCCATCAGCATGTCAGCATGATTGCATGAATGACTGTATTTAAATATTATAACAATAATTATTATACAATTATACAATATATATATGTCTTTATATCAAAACTCTCCTACATGTATATGCCATAAGCTATAGCCTTACTATAATTTGTTATAATGACAAATGTCATTTTATTGAAGCGGCCATAAAATAATCTCCTCGGGGCTTGTTAGAATAAGTTTATATCACAAAAGGCTATACGAGTCTACTGCGTAGTGGAGGTATATTGTTATCTTATAAATATTGGTAAATAGATACATAGAGAATACTAAACGAAGCCCCGTTTAATAACATTTTTATAAAACGAGTGAATGGTTTGATATTTAACGAGCGAAAGCGAGTTAAATGCCGGTACCATTCACGAGTTTAATAAAAATGTCATTAGACTGGACCGAGTTTTATATTTTATTATTACTGGCCTAATTACATCGTTGAAAATAAAAAGACATTCGCCAACATGATCGTCGCGATTATGACGTAATTATTACGTCACTTCATTCGGCCAGCGCGCAATGTTATGAAACATATGTGTAATACCATTGTAGATTTATTAAGCAGCGATATCTTCAACGGGAGAGTAATAATTATAGATATTGATCATTTTAATTTCCTGGGGATGTTCTCATATGCAAAAAAAATATAATTTGATCCAAGATGATTCTTCAAGACTTAGGAGAAATAGAATTAGCATCTTTACTGCTATAAGCCTCCCTTATGCATGACGTCATCAAAGTATTATCAATTTAACGTCACATCCTTGCCATAATATCATTTCATATCGATTGGACGTTTTTAGATGAATTATCCTAGACAATGAATCTATAGAAACACGAATTTATTTATCATGATAAATATATATCATAAATAATATCATAACTAAGGTATTATCAATTTAACGTCACATCCTTGCCATGAAATCATTTCTGCTCTTTTCATATCGATTGGACGTTTTAAGATGAATTATCCTAGACAATGAATCTATAGAAACACGAATTTATTTATCATGATAAATATAATTATATCATAAATAATATCATAACTCAGGTATTATCAATTTAACGTCACATCCTTGCCATGAAATCATTTCTGCTCTTTTCATATCGATTGGACGTTTTTAGATGAATTATCCTAGACAATGAATCTATAGAAACACCAATTTATTTATCATGATAAATATATATCATAAATAATATCATAACTCAGGTATTATCAATTTAACGTCACATCCTTGCCATGAAATCATTTCTGCTCTTTTCATATCGATTGGACGTTTTTAGATGAATTATCCTAGACAATGAATCTATAGAAACACGAATTTATCAATATCATGATAATCATATACATGTATAATAAATAATATCACAACTCTGCCTACCTGTTCAGATGCCCGAGGATCAATTTCACTGGCCAGAGTCAGAGAAATCAGAACCAGGAAACAGGCAGCAATGACAAGACCCTTCATTATATATATGCTTCTGAATTCTGAAACATGAAAATCCAAAATAATTTTCAATCTCTCCAAACAGAGGTAGGTCAAGTCATAAAATGTCTATGGTCCTTTCGAGTTTGACTAAATCAATCTGTCAATTTCCCCTGGTGGAAAAAAATACACCATAATCCATTTGAATTTTGTAAGCAAATAACAACGCTTCTCGCATTGAAAGGGTGATTCATATCATAATGCTTCGGCGATGATTCAGTAGTCAAAATGATGATTTAAGGAATGCAAAACTATGTTTGATTGTCTCGAATCAGGCATCTCCCATTCTAGCCCTCAAAGTCGGCTAATTAGAACAGAGGCTTGATCAACATTTCAAGACTTGATTTGCCTCTGTAGGGACTGAATTAATATTTTCAGGAAAAATACAGTAGTATTTATCATTGGCAACAACTTTAAATGAATACAGCTAAAAATGTTACTATTTGTTTGTAGTTTGAATTTGCGTTTAAACACAATCCTACCTGTATATACAGGGATACTGATTTCGAAACTTTAATGATTTTTTAGAAATTTAATTTGATTATTTTTCAGGAATCCTTGCATAATCTTTTAAGAAAATGTATTTTCTGTAGCAATTGATTGCAAAAAGATTGCGTCATTTTAACCCTAACACCGGATAAAATTCTTTTTTCATGTTAACCATGCCAAATTTCGCACATCTTAGTTCAACGCAGAAACTTCTCTATTTCGAAATTTGGTTAATATGTAAAAGTAGTTTAAAGGGGCAGTAGCACGTTTTTTGATAATTTTATATTTTAAAATGTTCACTCATAATTGTAGGTTAATGCTAAATATATTACTTTGACAGTGTCAAAAATCTCATTACACAAGCCAATCATCCATAGTCAGAGGACAAAGTATGAAGATTCACATACAATCCATTGGCGGCCATTTTGTGTGAACACCTTTAATTCCTTTTGTGTAAGAAAAAGGAATCGCATGGCTTAACTTTACGTTATATATTTGAATTATTACTGCTCCATTTAGTTTTAAAACATTGTCTTTCAATTGGAACCATTAATTTTCATTTTCTTGACATCACCTCATATTCCCCCTAAAAACGTGCTACTGCCCCTTTAAGGATAAAGAACGAATAACATCCAATGTAGAGATTATATTCATAATCACTACAATATAAAAAGAATAGTTCATGGATGACCCCGCTTCTTTATTATATATACAATAATGAAGTTACACATCCATATGACACGTTGTAGTAGCACTATTGACTTTGAAATGCCCAACATCATCATTGAACCTCGATATCATTTAAATAACTTTTAGGTCAAATGAAACATGTAAACTGCCAGAAAAAAGAAAGTTCTCACCACAGTTGTTTTGATTTACTTAATTATACTTAATAACACTATCATAACGCCTTTCTTGTCAAAAATAATGTCAATGTGCGAAAAATTAGGCACGATTATTGATCTTCACGTAGAATATATTCTTCCTTCATGAACATTTATGGAACAATTCTTCAAATCAAATTATTTTTTATGAAAAAAATAAAAGCACACAAAAGTACTATCTGAAGTAAGATTAAGCTTGTTTTTATCAGTTTCCGAATATGATCTAAAAAGTCGAAATATTTGTAATTGAAAATCATACATATGATAAATTCAACCGAAGTAAGTACTTTCTTTTGCCTGGCAGTTTATACTTACATTGATTCGCACCGCTGTAGGTAATGATAGCCAACTCAATCGTATTCGCTTATATTGTGACCAAAAACCATTTAAGTTGTCCTAAATTGACTTCCTAAAGAGATGTATCCTCACATCAAAGCTATCAGTTGTCAGTGATTAAATCTAACAATGTAATATTCAAAGTCATCTGCAAATGATGTGACAAGATATGATATCGTTGTCAATAACTGTGTGACCTTGAATAATATCTCATTTCATATCTCCAAAAATACAAATTTATATGATTTCTATAAGATATGTAAGAGAGCTTTTACTTTCCATGAGATTATAGATTACGTTCATTTTGATAGCTTTATCTGACAGACTGACAGACAGTTCATTAAGTAAAGATATGGCCCATGATATAAGTAATTGACAAGGTTCATTGGGTGTGCTCAGAATAACTTATTAGATAACTGACCAGAATTGATAAATTTCTAAATATGATATATAATATACATAGGTCTAAATCATTATAATCATCAGATATTACGTCATCATATCGGATCTTCAGAAGGTTTAAAATAGAGACATGTTGGCAGGAATTTGGGGAATTTCTGAAAATTTCTAGTTTTATCATAGGCATTACAGACACATGAAACAACATTCTTTTATCCATAAATACATGATCTGTGGGTTTTAATAAATTGTGTAGATTTTCTCTACCGTTTCCGTTCTCGCGTAGGTATATTTAGTTACTTTTGAATCTTGATATCACCGATATGTTACAGTTTTCCATATCCAAATATTAATCATCACATCGGCTTTTTGCGAATAGACTCATATAGAAGTAAGTATGTCTTGGGCACGATATAGGGTCGGGATAGCGCAGTGGTTAGCGCGTTCATCTTCGGATCAGGAGGTTCGTGGTTCGAATCCCGCCAGGGGCTCGGCAACTTTGTCTGCAGTAGAGAACTGTTCTACACGCAGTCAGGTTTGGGTGCAATGCTACACTGAATTTCAGCGCAGTACCACCCATGGTTCGCTATTTCCAGCCGATGCTCGCAAGTTTCATCGTAATGCATTGTCACAATGCAATAATACTAGCAGCCGTGATATAAGTGAAATACTCTTGAAAGCGGCGATAAACTCCATATCACCTCACCTTGGGTGCGATATAAACACCGTGTCAATTGACGTACAAACGTATTTCCGTTACTCTAAGGACCTCCCTCCTTGATTTAGCAGGATGGACATTGAGTAACTCTAGTTTGCACGCGAAAGTGAATTTAGGAATTTCATCGCACGTGCCACACGTTCAAAACAAACGCAGCCCAGAAGTGCATTTCTCGAACACCAAATTAATACTATTAGGCTATACGTTACAAACTCCATGCTGTGCTTATGGGAATGCATATGTAGATCACACGTGGATGTTTTGTCCAATCGGTAGGAAACATGTCATTTAAGCCCTATAATAGGAACCTAATTGGAATATAAATGTAAATTCATAGATCGGTTAAAATAACTGCAGATGAGCGTGTTTTTCGTGCTGCACATGGGACATGCCATGTATAAGTATTGAATTTGGAATGATAATAAGTGACCACATTACATAAAAATGAAATTATTATGTTTTGAAAATTTCAAATTTCGATTACATTGCACGTTGTCAAAATCTGCATGCACGAGATCTGCGCGGGATATTTGAATATTTTAACAGATACTTCAGTCCGTGGCGTAAGTACAAGTTATCTAATGGGCTGTATTTTTCCTTTGATCTTTTGGCAATGGTTAACCATGTATCACGAAAACCCAAGCTGATATCTATTACATACACCACGGCTGACATCAAAGGGACTTGGGCATGGTACAAGTTTCGCAACATCAAGGACTCAGCAATCACCAATGGCTTCAACTTGCAGCCCAACTCTCTGCAGATCGACTTTGAACATGCCGTCATCAACGCAGCCAGAGGGTGTTCCCGACTATGGCTGAGAGTCCTTGCAGGTGAGCAGATCACGAAGTCACAATGCACCATGATGAAAAGGGAACATTCAGCCACTGAGGTTCCAACGTTATGTAAAGATTTACAATAATTAAAAAGTAAATTCACAGTATAATATAGCACAATACAATAAAATACACAATTGAAAGACAGTGTATTTAAACTAAATAGAACAGTAATAATTCAAATATAAAACGTAAAGTTTAGCCATGCGATTCCTTTTTCTTACACAAAATGAATTAAAGGTGTTCACACAAAAAGGCCGCCAATGGATTTTAGGTGAATCTTCATACTTTGTCCTCTGAATATGGATGATTGGCTTATGTAATGAGATTTTGGACACTGTCAAAATTTTATATTTAGCATTTACTTACAATTATCAGTGACAAATTTAAAATATAAAATTATAAAAAAAACGTGCTACTTCCCCTTTAATGTATAGTATAGCGACGGCCATATACGCGTGAAATGTGATTTCAGTATGGAACGTAAAACCGTTGTTTGATTTTTAGTTATGTTGACTACTTCGTTATACATTCACATATCAAACACATGTTTTAACTTTATATCACAGGAAATTGATGTAAGGGCCATAACTCATTGTCAAAATCGGTATGATTATTTGATTCAACACAAATCGCAGAAAGGGCAGAAGCTATCATTCCGAAAATATTCATATCAATTTGCAATCTAGTTATAACTAGATGTAATGTTATCGTCCCTTGAGTAAGGACTTAGGGGACGATAACATTACAGCTAGTTTAAACTAGATTGATAAATATGTTGTAATGGTAAGCCAGATTCCTTTGGATAAAAGTTCCTTAGAATTCAACACGTTAACCACAATGGGCATTTCTGATATTTTTTAAGAAGACCTAACATGTTTTCTCATACTTTATCTTGACATTTTAGTTTCAATGTTTTTGGTTGCTGCTGGTATGATTGTCACACTGACGCTCCGATGAACTTCCCAAGTCAGTCCCAAGTTTTGAGCAGATATATCAACTTGTAAGAAAATACTGCCCCAAATTTTCATTCATGCTCAAAATGTAATGAATATTCATTACGGTAAAATGTAAAACAAACTGTACACACTTTGTTAACCGGCCTGTTTATTTCACTGAGTTAGTTATTCCACCTGACATATTTACATTAGATTCACTAATTACCTGTGTGTAACCAGAGACAACAAGTTATTTAACATGATGTTTTACCCTTCTCAAAATTAAATGTCATCACCCAATCATGTACAAAATCATTTATATGATAATGATAATTTTATTTATCACGCATTACTTCAAGCGATTATGGTACATTACATTTACATTAACGGTAAAGGTATTGATAAGTGAGTGAATACTTAACAAATTTTCCCAAATGCAAAGTTTACGCACACAAGTAATATACACTCCTAACATGACCTACATGTAGCCAGTACTTCCAAAAATGCTTTCGTTAATTGACGCTCGCCATTAGCTGAACATTGTCCGTTTTTCGATCAAGAGTCAAAACTTCAAAAGTGTCACTTCATGATTTTAATAAGTTTTTGCTTTAAGACGAACGTAAATGGCATAATTCAGGACAAACATAAACAACATTCTCACAACTACATCTCAAAATGGAACATATACCATAAAAACTAATTTTCTATAACAATCTGAAAACAGTCATATATCTTCCTTGAAGGCAAATTCACACGTCCAATTTACATGGATGCGAAGTATATAACCTATCAAACAGTATAAACTCATATCTGTCATTGTGAGTGCTTTCGATGTGTTTCGAAAATTACGTTTGACTGCTTGACGCTCGTCATAGTCCGGTTTTCGATCACAATCGCGACTTCAAGTCTTAATATTGTCTCTATACAACGTCGATTAGCTTTAAAATGTTTCTTTCTTGCGAAAGTCGATACTTCACGATCAAATGACACTTTTCATAAAGTTTGTCATATTTGACTCAACAACTCACGGAGTGGCTCTTGAATGTTGCAGGTGTAAAATTGCTGACAACACGTTAAAGAGGGTCTGCAACCTGAACTTTTAACTTCCAGTGTTTTATTAGCAGGGCCCCGAAAGAGTCGTAAATACTCGGTAGGGAGAAAATCGTTTGGTTGCGAACCGCTTACAGCTGACAGCGGGTACCAAGTTCGTGTCATGTGACCCCCCTCACCCGTCTGGATGCTCTTGTTAACAATGGTCAATGAGGTTTCACGAGCCAGGTTGTTGATCCCCTTTAAACCCCAACTCACTCACTCTTTAAAGGCACCAATCGATCGGCTTTCATCCGCCATCTTGAAATGTTAGCATTGCGAGCAAAGAAATGTGCTATATTATGCTTATTCATCAACAAAATTAAGAAATAACAACTTGATTGAAAGAAGTATATTCACAAATAATTCATAATAAAAGTTATCAGTTACGACAGCATTTTGTCGTTGTAATGCATTCCAGTGGAAGGATTCCACGATCGTAACGTGGCTTCTTTGTCTCGATGTTTTTATTTTTCGGGCGATACACTTTATTCTTTGTCAAAATGTTAAATCTTGAACAACTGAAATGCTTACCTCACAAACATATTGAAAATAAAGTGTGAAGTTATCATGTAAAAATCATATTTATTACCTACGAGGGCAGTCATATTGAGGTTAATATTTTTCATATGATTCCCTAGGGCAAACTATCACTTTTTCATTGTGACGTCACGTTACAAACAATGCTTTGACGTCACGGTTCACCTATGACGTCACAATCTATACGGGTTGGCGGCGGCTATTCCGGCTATGCTGAGAAGTAGGTTTAGAGTATTTTCTTGAATTTTGCGACTACGGTAATAAACAGAATATCACATTCGTGCCCATGACATACTATGTTTACGACACTCGTGTCTAAACATCAGTATATCCCTCGCTCTCACTCGGAAATACTAATATTTAGCCACTCGTGTCGTAAACATAGTATGTCATGGACACTCATATAATATCTTCCTCTATATAATTGTAAAAAGGAAAGTCCTCCTGAATTTTGTTTCCACAAAAAATGCCCCGCTCGAATGGTCCCTTTAAAGGGGCAATCAAACAATCAATCTTTATTTCCGCACTGAAGAGGCCTCAGGCCTATAGTACATTTACATTGATAGTTGGGATATACATGAATAAGTATTTAGTTATTTAAGTGAAATGACATGTTTTCTATATATCAAATTCAAATATTCAAATAGTTTTATTTCCATACTGAAAGGCCACAGGCCTGTAGTACATAATACAGTTACATATTTTGAGGTAGTAGAGCATTCTTTCTAAGCATAAAAGCTTTGTAAATATAAATGGACAAATTTTCGAGATGTAATTTACTGGGGTTATTAATCAACATTATAAATTTACAAGTTTCTGGGAACTCATAGAAATATTTCTTAATATATACTTTTCTTAATAATGAATATGCTGGGCAAAAAAAAAAAAATGGTATTCATCTTCGATCTTATTTAAGTTACACATTTGACAAATTCTGTTTTCTTTTTTAATTCCGTGGTATCTCCCTGTTTCAATATATAAATCATGTGAGGAGCAGCGCAGTCTAGCTAGTGACGTTTTATATTTCCTTATTGTCAAGACCGAAAGATAACTTTCTGAATATATGGAATCTTTAATCAATTTGTAGTAGAAACATTTGTTCGATAATGAGAGACTGGCTGACCAATTTTGCAAAAATATATCTTTTTGTCGTTGTTTAACTAAGGAGACAAAATGTGAATGTGATTCTACATATTGTTTATGCCAGACATTTCCAAAGCCAATAGATAATAACAATTTTCTTGTGTGTGTTACCCAGTTAAATTTACCGCGCCTATCATATAAAAGCATCATATCATAACATTTTCTTGGTAATCTATATGAAGGCATTGTTAACAATCTTAGCCAGTATCTAATAATCTTTATATTAGAGTCAATATACAAAGGGTATCTCCCACATTCTCCATAAACCATACAGTTAGACGTTGCTGTTTTTACACCAAGAAACTTTTTACATATAAATCATTGCATTATGGATATACATGGCAAGATTTTGTAATGTATATTGATTTTTACAGCTCATAAGACTGTAAAATTTAATTAGATTTGGATGGACATAATAGTACCGTTTAATATATTTGCATCGTAATGAATCATATAATGGACATACAAAGAGAAAATGGTATTCATCTTCAACTACATGTAAATTACAAAGTGTACATATCCGGTCTTCTTTTTTAATATTTCTATATCTTCCGTTTTCAATTAATAAATCGTGTCATGAGCATCTGAATCTTGCTAGTGATCGTTTATACTTTTGTATATCAACACATGATAAATAAGCTTCTTTGAATAAATCATTTTTAAACTGTAAATAATAAAAGCATTTACTTGACAGGTTTTTTCACACCATGTTTGCATAAATATGTCTTTCAGTCTAACAGTAAGTGACCTAATAAATAATGGTTCAGATTCTACAAATAGTTCAATCCAAATGTTTCCAAAGCCAATAGAAAAAAGAAAGCTCTTAACGTTAGATGCCCAATTTCTTTGTCCATTCTTATCATGCAGTAACATCATGTTATAACATTTTTTCGGTATTCTATCAGAAGACATTGACAAAAGTTTCAGCCAATATTTAACAGCATTTATAGACGAGTAAATATGTAGCGGAAACCTCCCCAGTTCGCCATAAACCATAACACTAGGTGTATTTAGTTTCACTCCTAAAAATTTCCTGCATGCAAACAGGTGAACCTTTTCAATAACATCCGTATTTTGTAAGCCCCATACTTCTGACCCATACAATAATATTGGTTTGATTTTAACATCGAAAATTTTGAAGAAGGTTTGGTATGAGAGACCGCCAAAGATACTTGTTTGTTTACAAATTCCGATAAATATCTTTTTAGCTTGGGTTGCAGCCTGGTTAAAATGTTTTTCCCAGGAAAGGTTTTTGCTGAAATATACACCCAAATATTTATAAAAAGAAATCGTCTCCAGTCGCTGCCCTTTAAATTGCCATGTTTCAGTTTTGGATAATTTTCCCCCATTTTTGAATACCATAACTTTTGATTTGGATCTATTCACTGCAAGTTTCCATTCATCGGAATATTTTTCTAATTCATATATTTGTCTCTGTAGACCCAGTACAGTTGACGAAAACAGGATAATATCATCTGCGAATAATAATATAAACAATTCCATTATATCTGGGTGGAGCTGTATACCATGGGTACAGTTCTTCCTTATTTGAATGGCCAACTCATTTATGAAGATTGTAAATAAAAATGGGCAGTAGCACGTTTTATGGGCGAATATAAGGTGATGTCAGGAAAATGAAAATTAATGTTTCCAATTGAAAGACAATGCATTTAAACTAAATGGAGCAGTAATAATTCAAATATATAACGTAAAGTTTAGCCATGCGATTCCTTTTTCTTACACAAAATGAATTTAAGGTGTTCACACAAAATGACCGCCAATGGATTTTATGTGAATGGTCAAACTTTGTCCTCTGACTATGGATGATTGGTTTGTGTAATGAGATTTTTGACACTGTCAAAATAATTCATTTAGAACTTACAATTATCAGTGAAAAATTTAAAATATAAAATTATCAAAACAAGTGCCACTGTCCCTTTAAAGTCACTATTCATGTACTTAATCAGTCAGCGTAACAAATTTTTATTTTCAGTAACAGTCGGTACTCTTTACTACGAGCGCATCCTTGACATTGTTTGACATATTTGACCCAAAACATAAAGTCCGGTCACTTTTCTCGGTACAAAGAGGAATTGTAATTTTGCACTGTTGCAGAAGGGTAAATACATTTACAGGTGTACATCAGTAGCGACATCGAAACATCATGCAGCGTTAACAGGCCATAACTGCTGTTTTACCTTCATAAGTAAATTTCACACTTAATGGGTCAGGTTCATTCTCTCCGATCAGATCAAGTCATGTTGATACAGCCTCCGTTCTATTACGCCGAAATCCGTGGGTTCCGGCAGTTTTCCCTGGCGGAAAAAACCTTCATCACAAAACATTTGAATTTCTTTAGCAAATGACAACGCTTCACACATGGAAAGGGTGGTTCATACCACAATGCTTTTACCTTGATTCACTAGCCAAAACAATACTTTAAGAACAGCGTCGCTGATTGCACAACAACCTTTGATTGCCTCCAATCAGGCATATCCCATAAACTCGGCGTAATAGAACAGAGGCTTAATCAACATGACTTGATCTCCCTCTGTGGGGAGAGAATGGGTCAGGTTAAGGTCTACAACAATCTCATTAAAATGATATCTTAATTGCTTCACTACGTAGCGTAGTGTAGCAAATAGATCGTATTTTAATAAGATTGGGTCTACAAGCACTTTCTTGTTATGCTATCCATCCGTAATCCAGCAAATCTAAAGCATTTCTAATTTATTTTCACTTTTTATACTAAATTCACATGTCAAGGATGTTAAACGACATCATAGCGCAGCTATTGATTCTAAAGTGGTATTCCCTTCAACTAAATTTGTTAGATATTATTAAAAGCTCATACCTTCAAGATCAATGACTAGGTTTCTAACTTTATCTTTTTTAGATACTTATTTTTTTTATTAAATACGATGGTATTTCGCCATCACTCGGATTCTTTTACATACATTGAAGGGTGAGGTATCATATTTATTACTTTGGAAATTTACAAATTATCTAAACCAATTCTCAGTCAATTTTCTTTATATTTATTTACTCCTAGCATCTCATTGAAAAGGTCTAAATAACTACAAGTTACAATGTTCATAGCATTAGGTAAAAGGAAAATAAACTTAGCAGAGTTTGATTTATTAAGAATTTTTCAAACTCCTCACAGAGTAGGCCACCATTATATCAGTGATAAAACCATAAAGCGAGTTCTAAATGGATGTTCAGATACACAAAGATATATTTATCTTGTGTATTTAACTGAGCGTAACAAACGCAAATGTGCTTATATAATGAACCTAATGTTCCATTTCTCATACAATGCAAGTTGAAAACGAGTTTGTTTTGCCTGGCATCCGCATATATTTGTTTGAGTCAACAGTAAACACTATATATTTTATCCATTGCACGTCGAAATCAGTTTTGTTTTGTATAAAAAAATTACTTTTGTCTGACATCTGCATATATTTTGTTGTGTCAACAGGTAAAACAATTTATTTCATAGATATAAGAAACATAAATTACATATTTATCCCACTTTTTGGTTAACCTGAACAAACAACTAAAATGCACTGGAGCATGTCTTTACACGAGCAGTAGCGCGTTTTTTGAAAGTTTAATTTTTCATTGATAATTGTACGCTAATGCAAAATGTATCATAATGATAGTGTCACAAATCTCATTGCACAAACTAATCATCCATAGTCAGAGAAGAAATTATAAAGACTAACATTTAATTCATTGGCGACCATTTTTGTGTGAACACCTTTAATTCATTTTGTTTAAGAAAAAAGAATCGCATAGCTGAATTTTACATTATATATTTGATTTGTTACTGCTTCATTCAGTTTAAATACATTTGTCTTTCAGTTGGAAACATCAAATTTCATTTTCCTGACATCACCTTATATTTCCCCTTAAACGTGCTGCTGTCCTTTTATGACTTTATACTGGACGTATTATTCTATTCCTCCGTAAATAGGGTTCAATAATTAAATGGTTGAAAACTTATGAAATATGCATCTAGAAAAAAATCAAAATTCACTTTGGAAAATGATATGTTATGTTTTTCACAAAAAGTTTCGTAAAATTATTTAAATAACAACGCCACGAAAAAAATCATTTTATCATTTAGTGAATATTAATATGTCAACAAAATATTTCCATGACCGGCCAGACTCAATTCAAATTTTGGTTTTCTTAACATGTCTTATCTTAATGTGTTGTGTTGCCATTTATGTTACTACTTAGCTCATCTGGCCTCAAATGCCCGATGGGCTTTTGGCATGGCATGGTGTCTGGCCGTCCGTCCGTCCATCCGTCTGTGCACTTCCGACTTCTTCTCCAGAAGCAAAAGACCAAGAAATTTGAAACCTTGTGTACACACTCTTTGACTAGTGAGGATTAGAATTTATAGCTTTGGTGAGCCCGTGGCCCCTTTTAAAGGCAACACGCCCTTAAAACCTAATTTCATCTTCTTCTCCAGAGGCATAAGACCCAGAAAGCTGAAACTTTGTATACAGACTCCTTAGATTTTTAATTGTACATTTGATGAACCTGAGGGAAATAACATTTGCCACGCCCTAAAGCAAAATTGATATGGAGAGTGGTGAGCTACAGAGCCAATGGCTCTATTTTGTTGTTGTTTTTTTCGGTATGGTCTAGAAAACTTCTCTAGTTCAAGGCATGAAGTGTTGATAGAGGCTCTGTTCTTATTCGCAGATTTTGGGGGATAGAATGGGAGATGCCTGATTGGAGGCAATCAAAGTTAGTTCTTCTATCAGTTCTATAATCATCATTTTGGCTACCGAATCATGGGAAGGAAATTGTGATATGAACCACCCTTTCCATTCGAGAAACGTTATTTGCTAAAAAAGTTCAAATTGATTGTGGTGCAAATTGTTTCCGCCAGGAGAAACTGCCAGAATCCACGGATTTGGATTCTGAAAAACGGTTCGATCAACGTTTCATGACTTGATCCGCCTCTGTAGGGAGAGAATGACCGAGTCGCTGAATGCACAACCATTTTGGTTGCATCCAATCAGGAATCCCTCATCAGCCCACAGAGTCGGCTAATTGGAACAGAGGCTAGATCAACTTTTTATGACTTGACCTGTCTTTGTGGAGAGAGAATGCAGGGTTCCGCACTTGGACATGTTTTGTTTGAAGTATTTCTCAAGGGTATCGTTAACTACAAAGATCAATATGCATCATACGATTATTTGTTGTAGATACCTCGCTGGGTATCATTCGAGGTAACCGGTCCGAATCTTACAACATGCTGAGCGGTTGAGTAAATTTCTGCTTGGCTGAGTGTACTGAAGGTTACATTAAATTTGCAAAAGCTAAACCATGCGGTTCGCCCATTAAGCATTAGATTGGTCAAGCATAAGCTGGTGGACACGCGTTGTAGCCTCTTTGATGTTAAATGAAATATATGCTAAGAAGACGCAACACTGTCAAGGCTTTCGGAGAGAAATTTGTCTGTTTTGGTGAGTTTTTTTATTTATTTCGAAATCTCAGGAGTTTATAAACTTTTTTTTGCCATAACGTTGGAATTACGACTTGAAAAATTTATGCAATTAATGTTTCTGGTATAATATGATTGTTTGCTATTTATCTCCTTTTATATCGAGATAATACGTCTCATATAGGGTGATAAAAACTTTTTAGACAATATTTCTTTGCATTTTTTCATAAGTTTATCTTTGATCTTTCTTGCGTGAAATTAAGAACCTATGAATTACAATTAACTTCTTTGACAATTGGTAATGATATGACTTGTTTCTTTGTGGTTAAGAAGTCCTGAGTCGTTCGCGCTTTATTCGGAGATACGCTAACTTTTAAGAAATGTCTACAGTCAAATGATATGCGTCTCATGGAAGTTTCTTACGAACTCTTATGTCAACTTTATGTTCGCCTCAACAACGTTTACAACAGATCCAAAGTAAAGCTTCTTTTTAAACTATTCATGAAGATTGTGTGCCAGTCAGTTTTTTATTGCCATACTCTCTTAAACTATAATTTTAATGGTTATTGAGGTCCTTACAGTGTTTAATATTCAATGAAAACATGAATCGTTACGTGTGTAAGTAAAATGTCATTTTAACCTGAATAATCTGTAGTAATGCAGTTCACTTCGTTGTTTTTAAATGCGTTCAAGGTTGTGGTAATTACTCGTTATTTCAGCTACTTAAGTCGATGTGCAGTCTATATTTAGGGGCTAAAAAGGCACAAAAATATAATCGAATTAAATATTTGAAACTCTATAGATGTGAATTCAGTGAAGACACAACAGTTGGATTTATTCAGGAGATGATAGAATCGTTCACTGCTTTCCGAATTAAGGCATTCTCCGTGTATCATTTAGAAGTCAAGCGATGTTTGGAGTTTAGTACACTGCAGAAAGATGGCCTCTTTTTTTGATTGGACTAACGGCGAAAGGTCAAAGTTGAACTGTACAGTTTAATGCAACAGCCAATCATGTATAACAGTGCGAATAAACATGAATTCAATTCAATTCAATTCTTTATTCAGTATTAAGGCCATAGGCCCAAGTACAAAACTGAGCAAAATTTGATATGACAAAATGGTTTCATACATCCTTTATATACATCTTAACCTAAGAGATTCTTTTACAAACTTTGCTAAGTTGATAAGAATATCTATCTTATGACAACTTAATAATGAATTTAATTTATGGAGAGAAGGGCGCTTCCAAAAATATTCAGGAATATATTTGACTCTTAAAATGGAATAAACTTTACAGTTTAACACAAAATGGAATTCCTCTTCAATATGACCATCCATACAAAAATTACAAAATCGTTCATTCCGAACAATGCCACAACGTCTTCCAACATTTATCATTAAAGGTAATTCCCCAGATCTTAATAGATATAAAAGCCTTCTATATTCTCGATTCTTGAAGTGGGTGATATATGATTCAACTGTAAGTAAAGATTTATATTCTTGATAGAGACATAACTTATTTGACTCACAGACTTTAGAAAACCAATCTTGCTGATGACAATCTTTGACCCTTTGAACAAACTGATTAATGAATAAAGAACTATTACCTACTTCTTGTGAAATCCACACAAATCCGAAACCATATTGAAAAAGAAGTGTCCTAACTTTTGAAGCCCACGTTACACGATTACAATCGTCTAATGACTTACAAAGGAGGTAGCCTTGCTTCGGATATCTATGATCAGGCATTGTAAGCAACTTCAACCAATACCGAATACACCTTTTATAACAATCAATATATAAACCATATCTACCACATTCACCTAGTGCAGTTGCATTAGAAACGTAATTACGTAAAAACGTAAAAACGCTCGATACATTCAAATTTTGAGTGACCCCACACTTCACAAGAATATAATAAAATTGGCTTTATCTGCGCATCAAATATCTTGAACAAAACTAAAGGAGAAATATTCTGAAACTTATATTGTAACCTCTTTACTGCAACTAAAGCTTTGGATGCTTTGTGAACAAGAATTTCTACACCCTTTGACCAACATAACCTGTTTGAAAACGTTAAACCAAGATAACTGTAATAGGTTGATGTTCGAATACTTTTATTGCGAAACATCCATTTTTCGGAAAACCTTAATTTGCCACCATTTCTAAAAACTAAAATTTCAGTCTTATCTAAATTAACATCTAGTCCCCCATTTGATACTAAACTCTTCCAATATAGCTATCTTCCTCTTTAAACCAATTACAGTATCATCAAACAAACACAAATCATCAGCATAAAACAAATATAAACATGAATGAATCATTTGTAACTAAACCTGTCTAGTTTTGTCCCCCCTCCTCCCTCCCTCCCCTCCTAAAACTCGTCATATCCTCTTAATGAAAGTTTCAGATATTCAATAATTCGTTTAAGCTGGCATTTCATGTGTACGTATTCCTGCGTGATGCGTATTCGGACTCTCTCGTGAGCGTGCCAGGAATCACGCATTACGCTTTTCGCATCACGCACTACGCATTATATATATATATATATATATAATTACGTTTACATGGAATGATTTCTACTATTCTAGTGCAAAGTGTTGAAAACGCATTACGCATTGCACACTACGCATTACGCACTACAGACACATGGAATTCCAGCCTTAAACTTAATTGTCTGCGGGAAAACAAACCATTTTGCGATCAGATTGCCTGGCACTGTTTGTAATGTAAAACCAAACAGCCATATGAAAAATCTTCTCAGTTCTAATTCAGTGTGACGTGCTCTGTTAACGGATCAGTAACTATACTTATGAATAAATTTCACACCAGGACATGAAGATGGCGAGACAGACGTGGGGACATCAAGCCGAGTATATTCTTACACTCATAGGATTCAATATCGGGGTGGGAACTATATGGAAGTTTCCCTACATGTGTGCCAGGAATGGCGGAGGTAGGTTTATTCCTTGGGATATTGTAATCATTGGCATTGGAGATCAACAAATTTCATCTTTTTGTAATTATACTATGTCAACATGAATCATAATCATTTCCAATGTGACATGACGATATGTGATCATTTCCATGTTACACGAAGATACCTGATTTTACAGCTAGTTATTTAATTCTCTCCCATGTTACAAACAGTTACTTAATTCCCTTTCCATGTTACAGGATGTTACCCGATCCCTTTTCCTTGTTACAAGAAGTAACCCGATCCCATTTCAATGTAACAAGAAGGTACCCGATCCAATTTAAATGTTGCAAGAAGGTACCCGATCCCTTTTAAATGTTGCAATAAGTTACCTGATCCCATTTCAATGTAACAAGAAGTTACCTGATCTCATGTCAATGTTGCAAGAAGTTACCCGATCCCATTTAAATGTTGCAAGAAGTTACCTGATCCCATTTAAATGTTACAAGAAGGTACCCGATCCAATTTAAATGTTGCAAGAAGGTACCCGATCCCTTTTAAATGTTGCAATAAGTTACCCGATCCCATTTAAATGCTGCAAGAAGTTACCCGATCCCTTTTAAATGTTGCAAGAAGTTCTCTGATCCCATTTAAATGTTGCAAGAAGTTACCTGATCCCATTTAAATGTTATAGGATGTTGCCTGATTCCATTTCAATGCTACCGGTGAAATATATTAGGTTTTCCCCCAGCCAAATTGCCCCCCCCCCCCCCCCCTCCCGAAAAAGGGCTATATAGTAGAATGACACCCGGAAAAGCGAATTATTAAGGATAAAGGATGTTTGGCCTTGTGATTTACCCGTGGGTTTACGGCCTGTAGGCACACCCGCGTGCAAAGATCCTTTTTTCTTAATAATGCCAGGGGACCATGTCTTATCCATAACTTCGGGGGACATCTGGCTATGTTGGAACAGCTGCTGTATTACACCTGCAATGACTTGATTTGTTTCCACTTTCCATGCTACAGGCAATTACTTGAAATTGATTCCTTTACAACGTTACAAATAGGTGACTAAATATCTTTCCATTAGTACACTGATTTCCTTTCCATGTTACAGGCAGTTACCTGATCCCCTATCTGTTCTTCACCCTGGTCGGAGCTGTTCCTCTCACGTACCTGGAGATGTTCCTGGGTCAGTTCTCTCAGGGAGGAGCGTATCAAGCCTGGGATCTCTGTCCTGCTCTTAAAGGTTGGTTTGCTCTGTCCATAGATACTTGGTGTCTCTTTCGTAGAACTGCGATGCCATTCGGGACATCTAGGAAGTTTCAATTACCAGGGGTATGGGGTGTCATCTTGTAATAGGCTGGGTTCACTTTCCTGGCAATTCCTCAAACCCCTTGACCAATTTCATTAGCATACCAAAGGTCTTGGCCACAACTTTACCAAATACAATCATATTTCTGCGGAATTGCGAAAGATATGTACAAAAACATGCATATATCTATGTGACAATTGCAGTGTTACTAACGCTGCTAGTAAACATCGGGTAAAACAAAGTGACAATCTGATTCAAAGTTAAAATTATTGGCCTCTTTTGTTTGATAAATAGACAAAATTTCTATTCAACCAGAAGAAATGGACCGCGATGAATCGATTGAAATATCTCTGTTGTTCCCCATCTACTACTCCGCATTTATTGAATGTTTGAACAAATGGTATTACACAGGGACGCGTTTAGTATTCTATGTACACACAATATTATTTTCCACAGGTCTTGCTATTGGAGCGGTCTGCTTGTCTTGGTTGTTCTCAGTCTACTACTCCTCCTTTATTGAATGTTTGAAATAATTGTATTACACAGGTTCACGTTTAGTATTTTCAATGTATAAAAAGGCTTTTGATATTTTCCACAGGTCTTGCCATTGGAGCGGTCTGCTTGTCTTGGTTGTTCTCAGTCTACTATTCCTCCTTCTTCGCCTGGATCCTCTACTATCTCTTCTACTCATTCTACCCGATTCTGCCCTGGACTCAGTGTGGACAGGAATGGAACACTCCACATTGTGTGGCAACTCACTCAGTAAATGCAACAGTATTTCGCAATGCGACGAACTCATTAAACGGAACTCTGCAGAATCTGGACAATGGTACATCAAGGACTTCAGAAGTGCCAGCGGCGGAGGAATTCTTTAGGTAATGAAGGGTAACAATTTGTTGGAGTTAAAGGGGCAGTAGCACGTTTTGGGGAGAATACAAGGTGATGATCAGGAAAATAAAAATTAATGGTTCCAATTGAAGAGACAATATATTTAAACTAAATGAAGCAGTAATAAATCAAATATATGATGTAAAGGTCAGCCATGCGATTCCCTTTTCTGACTTAAGATGAAGTAAAGGTTAGACTAACACATAGTCCCTGAAAAAAAGTTTTTTTTACTAAAAGTTTAATTTCAAATATTTGATATTAAAATAAAAAGGAGCCCTGAACAGCTGAGGCATCTAGACTTGCCAACATTGTCTAGACTTAAGAAGGCTCGTTTAATTTTTTTTCGCTTTAGGATCTGGATAACAGACTAAAGTAAAGGTGTTCACACAAAACTCTTAAGAATCTGTTCTCGGACTATTGATGATTGGCTTGTGTAATGAGATCTAAAACATACATTAAGCATCAACGTACAATAATCAGTGAAAAATGGAAAATATAAAATATTCAAAAATATGTGCTACTGTCCCTTTAATGATAAGAATAGTTGTGCAGGCTTTAACTATCATGTGTTAAACTAACGTTAACCGTTAAACATTTGAAGAATTAATATAGGAAAGCACGGTTTGTTTTTGTTCGTCATCATATCCATTGAAACTTTAAGAGGTTATGACTATCTTGCATGATAAATTAAAGATTATTTTAATGCTTTAGATCGGATGTTGGTAATACTTTCACGTCACTGCTGATTTTAAAGGAGCAGTAGCACGTTTTTAGGGGGAATATAAGGTGATGTCAGGAAAATGAAAATTAATGGTTCCAATTGAAAGAAAATGCATTTAAACTAAATGGAGCAGTTATGATTGAAATATATAATGTGAAATTTAGCCATGAGATTATCTTTTCTTACAAAAATATGAATTACAGGTGTTCACACAAAATCGCCGCCCATGGATTTTAGCTGAATCTTCATACTTTGTCCTCTGACTGTGGATAATTGGCTTGTGTTATGAGATTTTTGACACTGTCAAAATAATACATTAAGTATTTATGTACAATTATCAGTGAAAATTTAAAAATATAAAATCATCAAAAAACGTGTTACTGCCCCTTTAAGTGAGTGAGTGTGTTAATGTTTAACGCCGCTTGGGCAGCCATTAGCGGCGAGCTGATTTTAAGAAAATGGTAAATATAATTTTTTTGAATATGTCATAATGCCTGGTTTTATGTACGGTGTTCTGTGATTAAGCAATAAATGTGTGGTGTATTCTTTAACTATGGTTAGCTAAATGTATGCAGGGGGCACAGGGGTTTAGGGTAGATAAGGTGTAGTATACTTGTATAAGAAACTGTAAGTTTCCAAATTGACACAACTATAATTTGATGATGGACTAAGTTGAGTGAAGAT
Source organism: Steromphala cineraria (assembly GCA_916613615.1). Classification (NCBI taxonomy): domain Eukaryota; kingdom Metazoa; phylum Mollusca; class Gastropoda; order Trochida; family Trochidae; genus Steromphala; species Steromphala cineraria. The sequence continues at coordinate 30,447,108 of OU744730.1, read as the reverse complement.
AAAGTCCATATTTATTTATATTCAAAACTATGTTTTTCTAATCCTTGATTAATCTTCATGCAATGCAAATATATCATTTATATGGGAAACAGTCAAAAGTGATTAATAGATTAATGCATATATACATGTATAGTAATGAGATATGTGACAATTTTTATAATTGAGAATTAATAAAATTACAATTATGCACAATGATTGGACTCATAAAAAAAGGACATATTACAAATGAGACAAGGCATATTTGCTTAATTCATAGTCTTGTTTTCATTTCCAGAGCCTAAAAAACAGTTAGGATGATAATCAAATTAAAAAACTGGAATTACCACATTATGTAGTATGCCGAATATGTTTTGTATTTCACGAAACGATATGAATTAGTTACATAAAAAAATCAGAATGGATGTCAGAATATCTCTATGAAATGAATCGGGAAAATCCTTTGATGAAAATACTGTCATTAATGTAGCAGTAAAAAGGCATTTTATGCCCACTGCTGCGTACCTAAAGTTTGTTCACTTATCTGCGTATACTAGTGCAAATATAATGTAATTTACAATGCCTTTGAGAAACGGATAATGTTGAGATTTTACTACAAAATGTAACATTCAATTTGTGTTAAGATCCCATATCAGAGTTAAATATTTTTTAAAGTAATTTTACTGTTTTCCATGTATATTTTGCAAAATTGTGCGACCAACCTAGGGAAAATCGGACAAAATTCATTAAATAGGAGATTATTTACCAAAATGACCGAACGGCAGCCGACATGAAGGCGAATCAAGTGTGGTCATCTCACAACTTCCGGTTTCTAAATATACGCATAAAAACCGTCTTTGTCGCGCACGACTAGATTTTTTTTTTTTTACTCCGAATTAGGTATTCGTTGCTGCCAAAGTTGATACCCATCGATCGCAATTACAGCAGTTGAGACACGGTGTAAATTCCACACGCATAATGATTATAAGTACTATGGCCTAGGCCTTTTACAGAGGGTACTGTGCTTTTGGCGTCGAAATAAGTGTGTTATTGTTTATAGAAAAATGTAAATGTGAAAATTTTGACGAAATGTTTTTCTACCGAATGATGTATTTATAATCTCAATAGCTAACTTTCATCCAGAATCGTTGCAAGTATGATAAAGAAGCTTTAACATAGTCGTAGGTCATACCTCACAGTTGATCGTCACAAATTCGGCAAGTCACTGAAGTGCCAAAGGGGTTATATTTTGAAAAGACCATTTTTTTCTCTACAAATTCCTTCATAAGTGATCAACGACTAAGTTACAAGTGTTCCTCTTCGCTAAATCAATGTGTGTATGTGAGAAAGTCTTTATGGAATATTAAAAAAATTAAATTAATTAATAAATATTTTATTATCGAAATAAAAGAAAATCGGAATTTCCAAAATATGACCCCATCTGTATTTTTAACAGAGCCAAATGTCGCACCAGTGACCACGCGATCCCAAAATCAGGTTTGAGAATGGCCATTTTCCATAGGGACAATTGGTGATCCTTTCAGTGCTGCTGGAGTTATTTGATTAACGTCCAAACGAATAATGATATTTGCACTAAGATACACTAGCAAGTGAACAAACTTAAGGTACGCAGCTATAATATTTAAAATTATATTTCAGATGTCTATGAATTATATCGATAGTCACGTTCACATAAATGTCCTCAAAATGTCAACAAATTAATAGCAGATCAATCTCAATAAATTAAGATCTTCATGGCTCCACTACGTTAGCGATAATCTGCGTAGCTTAGTGGAGCAATATAGATCTTAATTTATTGAGATTGATAGCAGAGACAATAGGAATCAACAAAGGGTGCCTTTTATGTTGAATATCTTCTTTGTAACAGGAGAAATGTTCTACAAATAACAACTGGACTTGAATCTTACGGCAACCTAAGATGGCCGCTTGTCTTGTGCCTTGCGATTACCTTCCTGTCTGTCTATATCTGCATCATCAAAGGAATACGACTGGCTGGGAAGGTGAGTGGTAACGAGCGTGTGAATATTTGTATTTCTCGAGCGAGAGCGAGTCGTTAACATATTATGACACAAAGATGATTGTAGTGTTATATCTAATCAACGATATAAACAAATATACTTTCATCGCCGAAAGCGCATTAACGCAACAACAAAGACCATGTATACACACACAAAAATCAAAAATCAAAAACAGATACTTTATATTTGCCCTCGTGTCGAATGAAACGTATGAACCATGAAATGTTTGCCCTGGTTAATAATCACTGCAAATTGTTTCCTCAAGAAATACTACTATGCTAATTTTGTATAGATATTTTCCTTTAAACCATCAATAGATGCCATTCCACACTTGAAGGCAAAATGATCACGAACATAAAAGATAAAAATGCTTTTATATTAAAATTGATTTACCCTGCTTTTTGCCTATTCAAACCAATATTTGTACCTTGTTTGTTTTTTATCGACTTTTCAGGTTGTGTACTTCACAGTTATCTGCCCCTACATCCTGGTCACTGTGATTCTCATCCGGGCACTTACACTCCCTGGGTCATTAAATGGCATTCTTTATTATATAACTCCTGATTTTAATAGACTTAGGGACTTTAACGTAAGTAGTCCTAAGTAATTATGACTCTTGGATATTGTTATTTGTTAATAGATAAATACTTATTAAAATACAGAATCTTAAAAAAGAGAAATATCCCAAATAACAGCAATGCATGCAAAATATTAACAAACATTGACAAGCTTTTCTTAAGAAGAATAATCCTCAGTAATGATGTTAAAGCAGTTTGTAAACCTGATTATTGATGTGGGCTGGTTTTTCCATATGAATGATCAAATGCGAGGATTCGTATCAGTTTGATTACCTTGTGAAGGTCATCTAGCATGATTTCCCTGATTAAAAGTCCCAGGCGTGATTAAGTGTAGCGAAGCTCAAGATCACAGAATTTCTTTATGGAAAGCCATTTGATGCAATCAATTTTTGATGTGGCTTTATATTTATCGACAGGTATGGATGGAGGCCTGTAGTTTCGCTCTATATGCTCCAGGAATCACGTATGGAATCATTATCAAGATGGCGGCCCATAATCCTAAGGACACAAACTGTTTCAGGTAAAGTAGCGATACGGTCAGCATACAATTTTTATTGTCCGTTAGGGAATTTGTTAGGTCTGAGTGAGACTAAATACAGATAGTGTCCATACATAATTGATGCAAGGATAAGATGATGTGTCGGATGTACAAAGAGTATGTTAATTAAAGCGTTAATGGTCATTATCAATCATTCATATTATGTGTGATACTGAAGATGTACCTGTGTTGTTTCGACCAATTTCTTTTGATCACACATTTTCTATATAACAAGTCTAGATTTATTTTTAAAATCTATATTTCCTCACAGATTTTGTCCTCATTTGGAATATATGTTAGTCAAAGCATGTAAAAGAGATTTATAAGTGCAAAAACTTAAACTTTAATTTTTCATTTTTTTTGAAAGGTCAAATCAGAGATTTGAACCCGTGCGCTTTTAACGATATCGTGACCATCACAATCGGTAAACCAAGAATACATACCGCAAAACAGTCCGTTCATAACCCAAAATTGCTCTAAAAGGGTCCTGTTATGTTTGCAAAGAGACATAATTTAGTGTTGCATGAAGGCTTCTTATTGATTCGCTCAACGTTTTTAAAAGTATAGACACCTGGTTTGATAAAACAAACTGTAAAGCAGTTAATATTGACTTACATTCAGTCTATGAAATATTAATATTAATGATGTACCTTCACATAAGTTATTTTATTTTCAAGTATTTTTTATTTCATAGACTAAAATCAAGTCAATGAGATATTTGGAAAAACGAGAGAAATCATCCTTTCATTTTATATCTTTAGACTTGCAGAATTACAACATAGACTTATGAAAGGCTCTTATTTAAAAAACAAACATGGAGCAAGACTACAATTAATAGTATGTAGGACAAAAAAACATTGGATCCAAGTTATATGTGAATATTTTTCCTATACCGTTTATTTTATTAATATCTTAGATCATCGGAATCACATCAGTTATCTTGCAATAAGTCCACGTTCCTTACCAACTTATTTAGATAAAGTTATTTTCACAAAACTAATTGAAATGCTTGTATTTTTATTCAGCATTCATCAAAGATTTCTCATTGATTCATTTTTCAGAGACGCTGTTCTTGTCAACATCTTATGCACATTTTCACAAGTATATTTCGGCTTCTCTGTGTTTGGTATAACGGGTCATTTGGCTTACGTCCGGGGCGTCACAATGGAACATTACAAAACATCAGGTAGGTATGGAAAAACAACAATTATTTCTTCCTATGCTAGGCCTGACGTGAAATATTACAGTGTTCACCTTGAAAGTTTGTACGTTTGCATTAAAAATCCTCTAAAATTGCCAAAATCATGTTGGCTGTTTAACTTCAAAATGGTATTTGGCTCGTATTTCGATGTTATTATTATACATAAATTACATAGATGCATCGTAGAATTATTTGATTGAATATGCTTATCGAAACATGCTTACTTTAAATACGGTTATATTATGAAATTAATGCAAAACATTGCTGGGGATTTATTCACGTTTTTCAATTTACACGTTTTCACGTTATGTCCTCTGAATATGTTTCAGTTACTAGAATGGTAAAAAATTAAATATGAAGAAAGTTTTTTAAAAAGAAGTTTGCTTTTACAGAATAACAAGTTGACAGAAGACAATTTCAAAATTAACAAGAATTCAATGTTCACCTTTCATAAACAAAATTGTTCACATATAATCTTATCCTTAAAAGAATTGTGCAGTTAGCATGGACATAATTGTATTTCAGGTTTCAAGCTAGGCTTCATCACATACCCTGAGGCCACCTCGTTCCTGCCTCTCCCCCAGCTGTGGTCTGTGCTTCTCTTCTTCATGCTCTTCACGCTTGGCATCGATAGTCTCGTATGTACCAACGTATTCTACAAAATCAGAAACCAGCAGAATATCTTTGAATTCTTGGACACATTGCTATTTTTGACAATTCCACACCAACACTTAAGTGTACATAATTGTTGTAAGGTATCTGAATCGATTACCTCTCATAGGCTTAATACAGACAATACCGTACTAGATATTTCCAGATATGTTTGAGCACTTTCGAGACAGAATCGATGACATTTTGAAACAATACGTTATGTTTTTAGACGACTGACAAATAGTTACTTTCGTTTTCGTTGAAATGTGTGCCTGTAATAAATGTCATTTCAAACCGTAGCAATAGAACCTTGGTGCTGCAATGAAGCATTTTCAAATGGAAAGTTGACGCTTAAACTAGATGACTCTTTATATATTTGTTATTTCCATTACTAAGACTGTAATTGAATATTGAGCAACAATTTGGATCCTCTCAACTTAACATTACTTTTATTTCATATTTGTATAGTCATTGAAGCTTCGGGTATTGCGTTACCTTATGAATATATTTCCTTAAATTTGACGATTGGAATCGAATGTCATTTGATGACCATATTTTTGAAGTGCTGTTCTTTATTATCCTACATTTCAGATTCCGAGCTGTGAGGTTGTGACTGATGCTTTAGGTTACTGTTCTTCCTTATCTTACAATTTCAGATTCCGAGCTGTGAGGTTGTGACTGATGCTTTAGGTTACTGTTCTTCCTTATCCTACAATTTCAGATTCCGAGCTGTGAGGTTGTGACTGATGCTTTAGGTTACTGTTCTTCCTTATCTTACAATTTCAGATTCCGAGCTGTGAGGTTGTGACTGATGCTTTAGGTTACTGTTCTTCCTTATCCTACAATTTCAGATTCCGAGCTGTGAGGTTGTGACTGATGCTTTAGGTTACTGTTCTTCCTTATCCTACAATTTCAGATTCCGAGCTGTGAGGTTGTGACTGATGCTTTAGGTTACTGTTCTTCCTTATCCTACAATTTCAGATTCCGAGCTGTGAGGTTGTGACTGATGCTTTAGGTTACTGTTCTTCCTTATCCTACAATTTCAGATTCCGAGCTGTGAGGTTGTGACTGATGCTTTAGGTTACTGTTCTTCCTTATCCTACAATTTCAGATTCCGAGCTGTGAGGTTGTGACTGATGCTTTAGGTTACTGTTCTTCCTTATCCTACAATTTCAGATTCCGAGCTGTGAGGTTGTGACTGATGCTTTAGGTTACTGTTCTTCCTTATCCTACAATTTCAGATTCCGAGCTGTGAGGTTGTGACTGATGCTTTAGGTTACTGTTCTTCCTTATCCTACAATTTCAGATTCCGAGCTGTGAGGTTGTGACTGATGCTTTAGGTTACTGTTCTTCCTTATCCTACAATTTCAGATTCCGAGCTGTGAGGTTGTGACTGATGCTTTAGGTTACTGTTCTTCCTTATCCTACAATTTCAGATTCCGAGCTGTGAGGTTGTGACTGATGCTTTAGGTTCCAAGTTCCCTCGACTCGCTAGAAGACGGTGGTTGTTGAACGCTACTGTATTATTACCTTCCTTTTGTCTCGCCTTACCTTACACTGCTCAGGTAAATATACTGGACAAAATATTAATTATATTATGAAAAAAATGATATTATTAATTTTAAAATATTATGAATTAATTTTATTCACTGACCAACTGGTAAAATATGAATTCTGTTTCCTGAACGTATTTTCTGAAGTCTATGTTCTAAACTTTTCTGTGGTATGCCATTTGAAGAGATTTTAAAGTAAAATTTTGAGTAATGTTTCTTAACCAGCCAACTTGTGAAATATAAACCCGTTTTGAAAAACTCTGTTGTTTTAATCATGTTGAAAAGAAAAAAAAGTAACAAATAAAATTTTGATTGTTTCAATTGTTAGTGGTTCATAAAATCCGAGAGAACCATCTTCCCATTAAAATCGAAAACCGCCCTATATTCAACATAAACATTCACGTTTGTAGATGTGAAATAAACAGTTTTGAAATACATTGTTACATTCTGGTATATATCAAAAACTATTTTGTTCTAATCAATTTAAAAAGAAATAAATGTGACAATTTAAATTTTGATTCTTTTAATTGTTAGTGGTTCATAAAATCCGAAGACCAGAAAACCGTCCTTTGTTCAACATAAACATTCACGTTTGTAGAGGCGAAATGAAGTTTTGAAATACGTTGTTATATTCTGTTAAAGGGAGGGGTGTATCTATTGACCCTGGTTGAATGGTTCGCCTTCTTCCCCTCTCTCATCCTCTTCGCAGTTCTAGAAGCTGTGGCTGTTGCCTGGATCTTTGGTAAGGTGTAATGGTAATAAATCACTCATGTCTGAATGATTACTCCTTGTTCCAAAATATGAAAGGCTATTGCTTGTTTCATATGATTCTGTTCGAAACTTCAATGTAATTGGTTCTACACTAAACCAGGACTCGAAAATCTTTCATTCCAGTAAGCATCAGGGATTGGAATGAATTCTTTTGAATATGCATTTCTGGATTTCTAATTGATGGTTTTCGCTAGCTGTTTCAGTAACTATTTTACTTGTTGTTGATGTGTCTCTTTGCAATTACAGTTGTTCTTTTACAATGTGTGTTGTGTTATGACTTGTTCAGTCGTGTACAAAAACATCGTCTGAGATTATAAAGTTTTATCTTATCTTAATATATCTGTTATTCAGAGTACAATTAACCATTTTCGGAATCAGAAATAAGTATGCGAAATTGAAACACTTTTGAGTCTATGACAACTTGTTGATAAATGAGCTTGCAATTTTGATTGTTATATGTTAATAGAATACCTACTATACTATAAGATAACATGTATCAAAAGCAGGAAAATATGTCAATATGTAATATATATCAAAAGAAAGAATCAAGGTACTTTAATAGAAGAAACCCAATAAAACCAACAGAATTACAAAAACATTTACTTTAAAAAATAAAAGTTGGAACTATGCATTTACCGACATGTTTGTGGGAATGTCTACTTTATACATACATTCGATTTAAAATGCTTCTGTATATTTTGAATATTATTTAGACATACCTGTGGCTAATAAAATCTTTGCGTGTTTGCTTTTCTCATTATCTCAATTGTTTTTTCGATATTGTTATCATTCTGCTTTTAGCTAGTTATGTCTCATTCGTGCATTGTGTTTTCGTAAATAGGCATAGATCGAGTAAACGATGCCATGATGTCAATATGGGGGAGCAAGATAGTGAGAGGAGTCCCTATATTCTGGAAGTTCATCTGCCCAGCTCTGCTGTTCGTGAGTATAGACATTTTCTCACATATGTTACAATAATGATTGAATGTCACGTTCCTGTCATAAAGGCTTTATAAGTTGTCACGACGGTGCTACATATGAGACGCTCACTCGGAAATTTGTTCTCCTTCATCCAGTGTAAGTAAATCTAGCCTCAATATTATCCGCTTCACTCCGATATTGAGTCTCGAAAGGTCTAGGAGAGGGTCGCGTCAGCCCATGTATCAAATTGACCAATCAAATTTCAACTTACCAAGCCACAATAGTCTGTCTTCGCACGTATAACATTAGAGGGTCATAGGTCGCAGAAAGGTCGGCTGACGCGACCCTCTACTAGACATTTCTAGACTCAATATCAGAGTGAAAAGGGTAATATTGAGGCTAGGTTTACTTAGACTGTCCTTCATCGTGTCATAGCACCACTGAGCATCTTGATGGTGGATATTATGAGCTATATAAACTAGGGGTGACTATTGACCCTGAAGGGAATATTGCAATAGCGATAGTCTATTGTGAGTAAGTATTATTGATCGTTTCAAAAATGACTATCGATAAAGAACTATCGGCACAACAACTATCGCGTTAAGTCGATATTTTAATTCATTTTACACCCCTTCTTTAACGAATTATTATCATTATCATTCAATGAAAGTGTCTCTGATAATACCTTAATGAAAAAAATACAATAGTGAGATAGTTATATAAGACATAGAGAAAACCTTGTAGAATATATCTTTGTGATAATATAAACAAATCATACTCATTTTAAATGTTCTAACATCAAATCATTTTGGTGATATTTTAAAACGTGACACCAATAGTTGTGAAAAACATGACAGGTCAATATTGATTTTTCCCCAGGTTATATTCGGCTACTCCTTCTTCTCCTACCGACCTCCCCAGTTTGAGGACTACATCTACCCTAATTGGGCAAACGCCCTTGGCTGGTGCATCTCGTCCGCCATTGTTCTCCCACTTCCGGTTTTCTTTATCTACAGCATCATAAAAACGCCTGGACAAACCCTTAAAGAGGTAAGAGGTTACACATACCCAAAGGTGAATATTTGTGAAATTAGGTAATAAGGTTTTGTAAGAGCAACTAATCAAATTTGGTTTTGGCTTGATTGATATTAGGGTATAGTAGGAGCTATGGTTACCAATATACATTGATGTATTAGGATTGATAAATATAATAATGCAGAGAAATATATGGATGACAACTTCTTTGTTCATTGTATGCGACCTTTCGACACAGATTCTTGGGAACAAAGACGTCCATATATTCCTCTGCTTTATTGTCATTCCAACTTCTTAAATGCAAAGTTTGATAAGTATACTTTCATTCCCATAAATGGATTCTTCTTACCAAATGTAAATGTTTGGCTTCTGCTTGGATCATGGACGGTGACGTAACTCTTGGAAGCATGGCGTAATGCATCTGTATATCAGCCAAATACGCTTACAACATCACATCTCACAATGAAGAACAACTACTCAAACGCTTTTCAAATATTCGTGGAGTGACCAATTTTTGCATTTTATTACGATCTAGGGTATACATTTTTTATATCTTAACTTTTGAGCTTTTGTTGAATTTGTTTAATTACAATTCGCCATGTTTGTCATGGAAAGAATTAAGTAAATGTTTGTTTACAGAGAGTGTCCACAGCGTGTAAGCCAACAGGGAAATGGGCCGTACGAACCACAAACAGCGAGAACAAGGAACCAGGAACCAAGGAGGATCTTCTTATGGAACAAATGAATTCATGAAGTGTTTCTTTTTAAAAATCAAACAATGAAATAATATATTGTTCAAATTTAATTATGATACAACACAAATGTTCATCAACAAAGAAGACATACATGTATTCTATGTGAAAGTCAATAAACGTGTTTTATTGTAACATATTGGATACTTTGAGCTGGTGCTTTATAATGATTTAAACGAGTAAACGAGTGTTAAAGGGGCAGGAGCACGTTTTTAGGGGAAAAATAAGATGATGTCAGGAAAATAAAAATTAATGGTTCCAATTGATAGACAATGTATTTAATTAAATGGAGCCGTAACAATTCAAATATATAATGTACAGCTTAGCCTTGCGATTCCTTTTTCTTACACAAAATGAATTAAAGGTGTTCACAAAAAATGGCCGCCAATGGATTTTATGTGAATCTGCAGACTTGGCCTTTTGACTATGGATGATTGGTGTGTTTGATGAGTTTTATGACACTATCAAAATAATACATTTAGCATTAACGTACAATTATCAGTGGAATTTTTAAAATATAAAATTATAAAAAAACGTGCTACTGCCCCTTTAAGTGATAATAAACAATCATATTTATTCATATACAGTTTAGTACTTCTAAATCGTACTTCTATAATTCATTATCCATCTAGAAGCTTGACAACCCTTCAGTTTTTCTTATAGATTCACAATTTAAGTATGCGAATGTTTGTATTAGATTGGTTATATATTTTAGAAATGTTTTGAATGGGTCTCAAATTTCAATAAATCTTATAAAAACATGTTTCTCTCATATTTGTTATCAGGCAACAAACTGAAACCGTTATTGGTTTGAGGGAGATAATCGGCTATTTTACTGTCAAATCCACAGTTCTCTTGATAGGTTCTGAACTGACTATCAGGTCATGTTTAGACAATTGGTTTTTACGTGCAAAACGGCTTTGTATTGACTAAGCAGTTGTTTTCATGACTTATCATTTTATGAACGCTTCATGATATCATGGTACGGCATACGCACCACTAGTTGGTTTGGTTTAAACATTTTATATTGACAAAAAGTCAAATGGATCGGGGAAAGTGAAAACACTTACTGGGCCCTCTCCAATACAAAAATTGATTAATATACATATGTTATAAAGAATAACAGTGAACGTCACAATGTACGCACCACTAGTTACCACTGTGTATAACCGTACACCGGAACTAGCGAGGTGTACGGCGGAGAAATGTTGCTAGCGAGGAGCGTGATCGCAAACGGGATCGCCATGAAAGCAATTTATCGCTCTTTTGTTATTTTTGTCCAAGTGAGTAGCATTTCAACAGCTTTCGGAGACATAACTATTTACTGTGTTATCATTTTCAAAGTCAGGGATAGCAAATATGTTACTAACAAAAACATTACTGTCATGTAGTTTCCCTTCGATACGGAACGATGAGCACATATATTTTACTAAGTGTGTGCTTTAATAACAAACATGATGTATATTATTTGAAAGTAAAATATAAACAAATTGTCTATTTCGGCTCCTCGCTAGAAACATTTCTTCACCGTATACCTCGCTAGTTCCGGTGAACGATCATACCCAATGGTTACCCGCCTGTTAACCTCCACCATTTTAGTGCTAGAAAAGCCATCTCGTGTATACCGTAAATCCTTGAATAATCGCCGGTGAGTTTGATCAACGTGAACAAGCCTTTCAATATTGCCTTTTTCTAGTACGTCTAGCAGATATGTATATTTATGAAATGCATAATCATTGGTATGATCTAATGATACTCTAATTCAATGTTCACAATAAATATTTCGCGATGATGATTGTTTTGTTTCCATTTCATTCAAATAACATACAGTTATTATTGTTCCGAAAAATGATAATCGCGAGTAAGCGCCTGTCGGGTAAAATTGATGTTTGAAATAAATAACCGATGGCAAGTATGCAAGGATTTATGGTATTCTGTTGTCATAAATAACAGCCTTTGAATGAATCATGAATAATTTGTTGTATGTTCAACTTAAAGATAACGCAGCATACTCTATTTGATTATATATTAAGAAAACCAATTAAAAATATATGAATATGGCACGTGGTCCTGTGTGCAATGCTCAGTCGACCGCTATCAGTGTATTTCTGCAACAAAGGGTTTGAAGGGTTGATTCCCTGCCCCACACTGAGACACAAGTTGAAACACTTGTGGTGTCACCCTGGGAAAGTGACTTTATTCAAAATGTGCCTCTGTTCACCCAGCAGGAAATGGGTACCTGGTAAAGAGTTGTGTTAGTGGTGACCTTCTAGCGACATATATGTCAGCATGGGTTAGACAAGGGTAATTGAGCATGGAGCGCTCTGAGTCTGCAATGCGGAGATTTAGCGCTATATAAAAGCTATCCATTATTATTATTATTATTAACATAATTTAGAGGGTAAGGTATTTCACTACGCAATCTTAACATACGTACTCACAATAATACGATGCACAAAACATGCATTTAATGGCCATGACGAGCTACCATCTTTGAGTGAACACGTAAAGAGCAAGGGAACCGGATTCGCATAGCTTTACCCACTTGATGTACTTATTAAAGTTAGAATTATCTCATATTGGTGCAAGTTAATCTCATCAACTGGTACATTATCGAGTATTCTATATAGAATTATGTATATTATGCAATATAATGACCAAAATTTATATTTTCCACTTATCAATGTTGTTAAAACAACTTTGGAAGGTATTGGCTTAAATTATGTGTGGCTTTCTCAAAATTTTGTAAATAGAAATTGGCTTAAAGGTAATGTTAAATCTATTCTATGTGAGCAATTTTTTCAACACTGGGACGAATGTAAATCAAAATCTTCAAAAGGACAATATTATAATGTATTTAAGTTATCCCCATACCTTGAAAGTTATTTATTACACTTCCCATTAAATGTCCGAATTTGGTTAACTAAAATCAGAACTTGTAACCACAGACTTCCAATAGAAACGGGTAGATGGTATAACGTTGGTAGAGAAGAAAGATTATGTACATTTTGTAAGAACTCGATTGGAGATGAGGCTCATCTCGTGTTGTACTGTCCATCATTAAATAACATTAGATATTCATTTCTTCCACACTATTATTGTAACAACCCATCCTTAGACAAATTTATATCTCTAATGTCTTGTAAGCATAAAGCATTACAACTGAAATTATGTAACTATGTTAAAACCTGTCTACGTATGCTCCCGTAACTCAAACTGTACATTTGTATTTTCTCTATGTCACATCTTGTGATCTTCATGAGAATTAACCATTCATACTAAACTTGGGAAGTTTGGAAAGAACTATCCCTGCTTATTGATGGTCCTATACTTACGGTTGAGTAAATTACTTCACACTGAAAACGCAATAACCTTTAAATATAAGCCCTAGAATGGCCATCATATCTGAACTAATATCTAATTAAGTGAAATTTAACAATCAGACAATCCTTTATCTCATATTTTAAGCAATGCTACAATTGTCAAATTAACATTCAAATATTTACATGCAAATTAAAAAATTTAACAATGCATTCATATCATTTTCGTTTAAAATAGTCATACAGTACTTTTATAACACAACAAATGATGCATTATATCTAATAAATTTGAATCTCGATCCGTTTGATTTTAATTTCAATTGCAACATACATAGAGTTATCCATTAAAAAATACAGGTTCCCCTCTATATAAAAACAAAACATGAAGTCATTGTAAAAAGCTGAATAATTGAAGTGAATAAAAAAATTTAAAAACTAGAAAAAAACCCAGAAAACACTGTCTTCTATATTCCGTCACAAATCCAAAATCCAATGTATGTTCATGCCCCATCACATAAAATATATACACATATGCACATAGGATGAAAAATATCAAGTGTGATAAATAGTTATCATGTACTTTACATAAATATTTTAAGTGCTCATAATTTATATTTTAAATGTCCATTTATTGTCCTTTTTATGCCATATATGTATTTTATGTGCGTTTTGTTCTTAAATGTTGTATATTTGTTAATTTCAAGATTTGTGAATGTAAAAAGAATCCCCTTTCGGGTAATAAAGTATTATCACTTACCAGTGTATCTTATAGTGCAAAGTATCATGTTATTTTTGGTTCGTTTTGACGTCTATCAAATACCTCAAGCAGCACTGACAAAGATCACTAACCACTGTGTATAACCGTACACCGGAACTAGCGAGGTGTACGGCGGAGAAATGTTGCTAGCGAGGAGCCGAAATCGAATGTTAGGTAATATTTTACTTCATAACGTTCACATAATCAACATCAACATGTGGTAATTTTAGCACACATACTTAAAATGTTTGTGCTTGTCATTCTGTATCCAAGGGACAGTAACAATGACAGTTGCGAGTAATGCTGTTGTTAGTAACATATTTGCTATCTCTGACTATGAACAGGATATGACATTAGATAGTTATGTCTCGGAAAGCTATTGACATGATAATAACATAGAAAAAGTTGATGAAACGGCGTTGATTGCTTTTTAAGTGATCCCGTTTGCGATCACGCTCCTCGCTAGCAACATTTCTCCGCCGTACACCTCGCTAGTTCCGGTGTACGGTTATACACAGTGCTAACTGTCCATGTGGTAAATAACCATTCGCATTTTCAAACCATGTTTAGATCGTCTGAACTGTGGCGAAGATGTTCGAAATTTGGTATAGATTTTATTTTTTAAATTTGAATTTCTTTTCGATTAAACATTCCATATAGAATCTCTGAGAAACCAGCACAATGACCAGTGCTGACAAAGGAACAAGTATTAGATAGACCAAAAGATGGCTCACTTATGGAGGATTTTGTAGCGAAAAATAAAATATAGTGTTTTGTCAATTTTGACGCCTCGTCATATTGATGACCTGCCAAACATTTTACGGATAACTGTAAGATATGGTATACAAAGGCCTTAAATGGTGCAAATATCATATTATTTGGAATATATGCGAGGCATCTTAGCATTCCGAGAACGAAACAGATTATGTTGAAATTTCACTTCTAAGGTCAACATTTCTTTCTTAGATGAAGCACGATGCAGTCACATAATTCTTGTTTGTCCATGAAAACATCATGGAGAAATAAAGGATTGAGTTTTCATGAGTCATTAAATCTGTGTATCTTCACACAAGCCATCTCGTGTTGCATTATCCTCTTGGTTCTTCAATTTCTCATCATTCTGAACTTCCTTTATATTCCACCTTCCTGTTGGTTTACATGCCCTTGAAAGCTTCTGTAACATAGAAAAATATATGATTAATCAACAAATTCATCCGTTTGATTCAATTTCACACGAGTCAGAAGGAACAATATTTTCATACACTTATAAATATTGTAGTCAAGACAGTTAAAATGGATTGAAAGTTTGCTGTTAAGTCGATTTGATGGACATACTGTTACAAGACATGACAATACGCAGAATATCTGTATTAATATGAAGCAGTTTGTTCATTTCAATCCTGTCAAATCAAGGTGTTACTTTCAAATGAACGGTTGGAAATAATAAAGCTACAGTAGTGTGAAAAATAACTATATAATGAACGCGTGTACCATGCATTGACCACCAGCTTTACAAATAGAAAACAATTGCAGAAATGGCATTCAGCTACATCCAGATGTATTTCAAATTTTCCTACTGCTATTCGCAGACGACATAGCTCTTATTTCAAGCACGATCGTTGGTCTACAGAAGCAAATCAACGAATTTGAAAGCTATTGTGAACAGACTCACCTTAATGTGAATATGAGTAAAACGAAAGTAATTACATTCAAGAAAGGGGTGAAATTATCTCGACATGAAAAATGGTATTTTAAAAGTAACCTTCTTGAATCGACCACCTCATATAAGTACCTAGGTGTATACTTTACTTATAATCTCTCTTGGTCAACCCATGCCAAGAACGCGTCTATCCAAGCACAAAAAATATTGATAGGTATATTGAAAAATTTAAAAGTACTTGGGGACTTGAATTTAGCCTCCTTTTTTAGGATATTTGATGTCAAGATTAGTCCAATTCTATTGTATGGAGCTGAAATATGGGGGTACCAATTCTTTGACCCAAAAGAGAGAATTCATCTTTTGGCATGTAAAAAGTTTCTTGGGGTGAAAATGAGCACACCAAACGTAATGATATATGGTGAATGCGGAAGATATCCGCTCATCATTAACTCCCAGGTGAAAGTTGTTAAATACTGGTTGAGACTCCTAAGTATGCCCTCTTACCGTTTACCAAAAAAATGTTATGAAATGATGATTTTATATGACAGTCATGGACACAAAAACTGGGTATCGGACATTAAAGAGCTGTTATATAAAACTGGTTTTAACCATATGTGGTTTGAACAAACTGTTGAGTGCCCTTCGAAGTTTTTAAGTGATTTTACGCAAAGACTAAAGGATATATACCAACAAAACTGGCTTAGAAAACTTACACTTTCTTCAAAATGTGACACTTATTTGGGTTTTAAGCCATATATTTATACTGAGTACTATTTATCATGTGTTACTATAACGAAATTTAGAGTAAGTTTATCACGTTTCCGATGTTTATCTCAAGATTTATGGATTGAAAAGGGCAGATATGTAAATATATGAAAAGAGAAGATAGATTATGTAAATCATGTACTACAAATGTTATAGAAAATGAATATCATTTTTTGCTCGTGTGTCCGTTATATGATAAACTCAGAAGACAATACCTTAAGGAATTTTATTATGTTCATCCCTCTTTAGAGAAATGTTCATCCTTAATGAAATGTAATAAGTATGATGTAATAAAAAATCTTGCAATGTTTCTATACCATGCCACGAACATTAGGAAATCCCAATGTTAGATATGTTATGATTGTCATGACATGATTGCCATATATTTTGGTATTTTGTATTCTTATATAATGTACTATAGGCCTGTGGCCTTTCAGTATTGAATAAAGATTGAAATAAAAGAGGGACCACCAGTGACCACATGAATGACATTACGACTATAAAAGAGTATCTAATCTAGTTCTTTTTATCAAATTTCACACTCATCATCTTCATTTTACCTTTAGCATCACAAAACTTGACTTACCGAGAAGTTCTTCGCATCTAAGAGATTTTGCAAGTTCTTCTGAATCAGCATTAACAAATAATATGTTTTACATGTCTCAAGGCTGAATTTCTCAACTCTCACAGGTTGATCACTCAAAGTTTGACCTTTCCTCTTTACGAAATAGACATTGACCTCTCTGTATTAGGTTGACCTTGACCTCTCAGTAAAAGATTGACCTTTAACTCTGTACAAATTTGACATTCACCTCTCTGTAAAAATTTGATCTTCACCTCTCTGAAAGAGTTTAACCCTACGAATTAGGCCTTCACCTCTCTGTATGAGGTATGAGGGTGACCTTCACCCCTCTGTATGAGGTTGACCTTCAGCTCTCTGTATGAGGTTGACCTTCACCTCTCTTTATGAAGTTGACCTTCACTTCTATCACACAATTTGACTATCAACTCCCTTTAATAGTTTGACCTCTCACCTCTCTGAAAGTTTGCTCTGGAGCTCTGTACACACTGTAGACAAGGCAAACCGGAATTGGAAGAACAAGAGCGGACGAGATGCACCACCCCATCACGTTGGCCCATATGGGGTAGATGTAGTCCTCGAACTGAGGGGCACGGTACAGGTAATAAGAGTAACCAAACAATACCTGGAGGAAGGATGATTGATATGTACAGTAATTGTTTATTTTATATTTTAAGTATAACATTTTTGTAATATAAAAAATCTGGGGTTTTTGAATCTCTGATTTGACATAAAATAAAGATTATGAAAATTAAAGGTGTATTTTTTGCTCTCAAAATGTTGTTACCTTATATGTTGTGATAACGAAGTCGGTTAAAAATTGAAAATTCTAAAATAAAATACCTCATATTAGAAAACAGAAGGGAGGCCACTCCTGTCGCTAGAACCTGATCGAAAACTGGTCATGACAAGGTTTAATAAATGTTGGTTCAATATAAATCAGATTTATTCACAAAAGATCTAATTGAACTCATCGTTCATTCTTTTAACGTGCTGCTCCAGTTATTTTGAAAAAGAAACTCTTTAGGTCAAATCAGAGTTTCGAAACCCTTACCTGTGTAGAAACGCCATAAACGGAAAAGCATAAACAGGAAATTAAACGAATTTGACGAAAATAATATTATGAAAACGTGATACATGTTACTCCTTTAGTCTTTTATTGAAGGGTGATGGAAGTTTTATCTATATTCCTTCAAATGCTGATTATTCCCTATTTCCTGTGTGTGCATATTACTCGTCAGTGGTATTTAAGACAAGATGCATTATAAATGGTTTGCATTATATCGCATTAGCGTCAAACATTCATTCCGGTACATGGATGTAAATATTGAACAAAATGACAATACATATGCATTTTTCAAAGGAATCATATTTTTGGTGAAAACATGTAACCTCTTCTATTTACAACCTTCAATGAGGTATGATCCTAGCCCCATAATGCGATATTTGATAGGGTCTTCCAAATCGTATCGTTTGAGGTTCATACAATCTTGTGTTTACATCTAGGAGGATGTCATTCTCACCCAACAGAGGCAGATCAAGTCATGAAATGTTGATACAGCCTCTGTTATATTACGCCGACTTTGTGGGATAGAATGGGAGACGCCTGATTGGAGGCAGTTAATTGTTGCAATCAGCGACGCTGTTCTTAAATCATCCTTTTGGCTACTAAATCATGGCAAAGGCATTATGATATGAACCCCCCTTTTCACGCGAGAAGAGTTGTCATTTAATAAAGAATTCAAATGGATTGTGATGCAATTTTTTTCCGCCATGGGAAACTGCCAGAACCCACGGATTTCGGCGTAATAGAACAGAGGATGTATCAACATTCAATGATCTGCCTCTGTGGGGAGAGAATTGAAGGATGTACAATGAAAGACAAGGATTACAATTAAAAAACTATCTAAGTTAAACAAATTACAGATACCATTGCGGGACTTGAACTTGTTTTTTCCTTCCTATCAGGGTCTCCAACCTGACCATTTCCTCGGTCTCATGGTTTCTCCTTATATTACAGTTTGTACCACATGAAGGCAATATGAATACATGCATTTATATAGTTATGGCTGAAAGAACGTCCATAATATCTTTACAAATTGTTTAGTGATATTATAAATCAACCAATAATATATGTTCACTTTCAAATAGCACAAACTCACCAATAGTAATACCGGGCAAACATATTTCCATAGTATTCCCATTCCTTTTTGCACCTTTGTCCCCCATTTTGACATCAAAGCTTCACTCATCCGAGGAATCCCTGCTCATTCAGAGAAGTAGAAATATAAAGTATTGGATACATTGGAATCTTAAAGGGGCAGTAGCACGATTTTTAAATTTGTTATATTTTCAATTTCTCACTGATGATTGTACATTCATGCTTAATGTATGATTTTGATAGTATCCAAACCAATCATCCATATTCAGATAAAAACTTATAAAAATTCACATAAAGTCCATTTTTGAATGGCGGTCATTTTGTTGTTCTTAACAAATATAAGAAAAATGAATCACACGGCTGACTGTTACTTTCTGTACTTGATTTATTTCTGCTTCATTTAGTTTAAATACAGTGTCTTTCATTTGGAACAAATTATTTTAAATTTCCATGCATCACCTTATATTCCTCCTCAAAACGAACTACTGCCCCTTTAAGAACTTATTCCGTCTTTCAACGTCATCTCCTAATTGCCCATGAGGCATGTTTAACATTATGTGATTTCAAATGGTAAGAGCTTTAAAACCAATAATGTTTGCTGCCATTATTGTACCTATCAACACTTACACTGTATCTATTAAAGTGTCAGTAGTTGACCTATATGTTGACATACACGTCATAACTGTAAATATAAGGATTTCAAACATTATCCATTCAGGACTTGTATCACTCTCTAGATGCCATTATCGTTTCATTATTGTGTTCCACTGCACTTTTAAGAAAAAACATTAGTTGAAGTATAGGGTAACATCTGAGTAACTCTCCATTTCTTAAAAATGGAGCTGAGGTCCCCAGGGGCCGAGGCCCATTATTTTTAAGGAATGGAGAGTTACGAGTAAAATTACTAAAATTATACTCAAATAAATGCGTATACCTTTAAAACTTAAAAATATGAAGTGAAAACCTGAATAAAATGTATTATTCCATTACAGGTAAATAATGTAGCAAGAGAATAATAGGCTTTCGTCATAAGTTTAATTCAATTCTGTGTACTCCCTATGTCTCACCATAGATCCAGGCTACTCCAACACACTCCAGACCAGCAAAAAGAATAACCGAAGGGAGATAGGCGAACCATTCAACAAGGGTCAATAGATAAATTCCTCCCTGTGTAAGACAAAAAAGCGATCAATAACAATAAAAAGAAAACACAAATTTCAAACATATGGCAATGACAATTGATCCAATTTCTGTGTGTATACAGTCAATTATTAATATAATTAATTAATGGAAAAAACTCCCTTTCTAACAATTATCTCCCTTTTATGGATAATCTACATTGTATTGTGGTGTACCTTTGAACAATAATCTTACATTGTCTGCTGTTTTAGACATACTAAAATTAAACCATTGGGAATACAGCTTAAGAGGAGTTTTAAGAGGAGACGATTTTAAATGTAAAGGAAATGATATTTTATTCACTCTATGTGCTCAACATGTTAAACATTCTCTCCCCACAGCTGCAGATCAAGTCATGATACAGCCTCTGTTCTATTACGCCGAAAACCATGGGTTCCGGCAGTCTCCCCTGGCGGAAAACATTGCTTCACAATCCATTTGAATGTCTCTATCAAATGACAACTTTTCTCACATAGAAAAGGTGGTTCAAATCATATGCATTTTCCATGATTCAGTTGCCAAAATTACATTTAAGAACAGCATCGCTGATTGCACAACTAACTTTGATTGCCTCCAATCAGGCATCTTGCATTCTATCCAAGTCGGTGTTTTTAAAAGAAGAGAGGCTCTATCAACATTTCATGACTTGATCTGCCTCTTTGGGAAGAAAATGCATGTTTAGAAGATATTCCTATAAACTTATTAAAGTTAATTGCTAAAGACATGTCCGCTTTTCTCCTCTGATTCTAAAAGGTAAATTTCTTTAATTGATATACTGAATTTGTATTGTCTCATATAATAGTTGTCTGTCGTTTAAGATGAATAAGGATCTATACTGAAACGTTGATACTGTCAAAAAAGTTGTTCATCCATAGAATTTATCTTGTTCTCCTTATGCTATTAATTTCTAGATTACAACTCAAACAGCTCACCAAAAGAGGAGTTACAATGACAACTGATGAATTTCCCCCTTTATAATTGCGAAATGTCAAGAAGTTATTATTATAATTGAAAACTCAACTGGTAACCTTCCATTCTAGCAATGACTTTCCATTAGTGGTTACACGAAATTTGTACTTGCTTGTAGTGTATATGCTTTATTGACACTCAAAGATAAAGGGATTAAAGTAATACTAAAAATGAATAAATGAGAAATGAATGTTTTATCGTAAATATCGTAAAAATCGTAAAAATAAAAAATGTGAAAATGTGACCCTTTTTTTAATGATAAATCGTGATGTTGTTAAAGGGGCAGTAGCACGTTTTTTGACAATTTTATATTTTCAATTTTTCACTGATAATTGTAAGTTACTGCTTGATGTAATACTTTGAAAGTGTCAAAAATCTCATTACACAAACCAATCATCCTTAAACAGAGAACAAATTATAAAGATTCACATACAATCCATTGGCAGCCATTTTTGTGTGAACACCTTTAATTAATTTTTTGTAAGAAAATGAATCGCATGGCTTAACTTTACATTACATATATGATTTATTACTGCTTCATTTACTTTTAATACATTGTCTTTCAATTGGAACCATTTATTTTCATTTCCCTGACATCACGTTATATTCCTCCTAAAAACGTGCTACTGCCCCTTTCAATGACACATTGTTAGAATTCAGAAGAGCTTTGTTCGACTTTTACCTGAGCAGTGTAGGGAAGAGCAAGGCAGAATAAAGGAATTATAACAGCAGCGTTCAACAACCATCGCTTCTTGGCAAGACTTGGGAACCTGTGTTCCAAGACATCAGTCACAACCTCACAGGGTGGGATCTTGTAGGAAAGTAAAAGATTAATGGACTTCAAAATAATCCATATACATGTATACTACTCAAAGGAATTTAAGGAACACTCTAGTAGGTTTTTTATTTTTTGCAATTATTTAATGTTTGGAGCTCAAAAGGAAACAACTAAATAGAAGTTTTGTTCACATCAACACGAAAACATGACATGGAGCCACTGATTTTTTTAATTTTAAAGATTATTCGGCCAAATTTCTATATTTTGGAAATTTTAATCACATCAAGCTATCCAATTACTAGGTTATCACTTAAAAGCAATAAAATCACTCACGTCAAGATCGTATCATTTTAACCCTGAACCATCCGTAATTGTGTGACTTCCTTTTTTATCCTAAATTGCACTTCTCACATAACCTCATATAATAAACTGCATCACTTTCAGTCTTTGATTAAAAAATGTCAGAAAGACAGTTTTTGTTAAACATAAATAATAACCATGCACACATACATTAATAGGACAATATACAAATGTTCCTTAAATTATTTGGACTAGTATACATGTAATACTGATAGTAGTGCATGGACGTCAAGAAAACCGTCAGAATCATCACACACAAAATTATTTAGACATGTATGGTCACATCTCTCTCTATAAAGGACAAGACATTCTCATCACGTATACGAAACGTATAAGGATCGTTATTTTTGGTATATGTTTTACAGACAGACAATAATCAAAGCATTTTAGTAGTTCACTTTGGAAAAATATTGCTTATATATTGAGGGTTTTATTGCAATCCCACTTTTCAAAATGTTTATCTTTACTAGGTTATCTGCAATCTTATTAATTAAGTCAAATTTTGTACAGTGTCCATTTGAACGACAGAACAGTTTGGAAATTGTCAACCTTCCAAGATTAGAAAGTTGAGAAAAGATCATATTTTGTTGCTGTGTAAGTACCAGACTGTCGATGCCGAGCATGAAGAACATAAAGAAAACAGTCACGGACCAAATCTGGGGGAAAGGCAGGAACGAGGTCGCTTCAGGGTATGTGATAAAGCCAAGTTTGAAACCTGAAAACGAATTGGTAATCATCGTATCTCCAAAAATCTATGCAAAACCAAAACATTGTTGATCGCCATATTGTTAATATAGGGATATTTATTTTTTAAATAATATTAAACTCCACCTCTGGTTATCAGTGAAAAACATTTGTCGGATGTTTTTGTAATTACTCATTTGAGCTCATGAGCTCTAGCATGTCAATAACATACTTTTCAGCTGAATTCAGGGGACTAGGAAATAGAAAACAAATTGGTGGATTCTTAACTTACTTTACTTAAAAAAGTTACTTCGTAAAAAGAATTGACCTTTTCGTCGCAGGTTTAGTATCGACGCCATAATGCGTTCTTCGAATAAAGGGGACAACGTTTCTGAAGTTATTTTATGACATGGTTATCTAAGAATGCTATAAGTGACGCTAAATGATTTATCTTCTTGCAACTATATTTGACTTTTCAAACTTCGCATTTTTATTTAACATATGTTTATATTGTTCCTTTCTGTAAACAGGAACAAACACGATACACGTAACAAGATAGTTAAATCTATATCTTCAGGAGCCAACTTACTTTAAAACATTACTTAGTTACGTTTCTGAAAAAGTCGCTTAAATGAAAATGTCATTTGAAAATTTTCTTAACTAGACGAGATAGGAGAGTGAAATAAGACTTTTTTATAGGTTTCCACGACGTCATAACTTTATAATACTTCAACATATTAACGGTCAACAAGACATGTCGACAACATATTTTATTAATCTAATTTTCATATTGCATTATTTTTATTCATGAATCCCAAAAGTTTTGTTAAAAATATTTTAAGAAGCGATTTTAACACCCTTTTTGTGGTATACAATTTAAACAGTAAATCGACCTAGGAGTAAACTTGTGTATATCTATTACCAAATCATTGGTTTATCCGAGAAATTAATAATCAACGTTAGCAGTATTTGGTATTTGGCTGTAAAGAAAATAAGGTGACGTTTCTTTTGCCGTTGAGTGTAGTTCTTTTCTAACCTACCAGATGATTTGAAGTGTTCCATTGTGACACCCCTTATATGAGCCAAATGTCCAGTAATGCCAAAGACAGAGAAACCAAAGTATATATTAGTCAGGAAGGCGATCACATTGAGAAGAAGAGCATCTCTTGAAAAGAAAAAGAAAAATATGTCATGTACATGCATAGCAAAAATGCATACATAAGAATATAACATATGCCATTCTTAATAATGTTCATATTTCTTGATAAAAGATAATGTAAAATGAAGCAAAAGTAAAAAGAGTTTTCTTTCGAAAATATAATTTTAAATCACAAAAGACCATTTTCTTGGTAATGAAATTTACTTACTTTCTTTTACTTACATTGTGATGAACATAAACAGTCAACATAAATACAAAGAAATCTTTTCAAAAAATTAATCATGTAGTGACTATTTCTAGGTCACTGCATCCTACAGTCATTATCTTTAAATTTGGGAAAAGTAGCCATTGTTTCATCCTGCTATATCAGGGGATATGTCTCCGCGTTATGCTACAACATATCCTTCATAAGAATTCTGCCGCATCGCTATATACAGCAAGCCAATCAAATGATGCCCTTTTAGCGATAGCGGCAACCTGGTTCATTGGCTTCGTTCCGCGTGCTCACCGCGTGATTCAAATCAACCAATGGGAGGCCATTAAGATAATATAACTTTTGACTTGCTGCACGCTCCCGCTTAGCTCCAAACTGCGTCCTAAAAGATTTCAACGATAGGCATCGCAAGATAACAGTGTATGGAGTTCGAAATAGTTTGACTGAAAGCTGACAGGCTATAAATAGCACTGAGTAAACACCCGTCAGCGATACGACAGAATTCTTTTGAATGATATCAGGGGATAGGTTGTAGCATAAAGCGGAGACATATCCCCTGATGTAGCATGATGCCATTGTTTGCAATATTGCCCATTCGTCGCTGTACCTAAAACAGTTGACGTCAGTTGGGTTGTGTGACGCCATCTTAATAATTGTTCCATATCCAATTCCAGGTGAATACAAAGCATAGCTGCAAGCTTCTAGCCAAATCTGAAAATATGTTAGTTAAAGTAATCCTAGCATCAATAATACTCGCTGCGTTCCCATATTGAGTCTTGGTAGATGCAGTCACTGGTCGCGTCAGACCGCAAGATTGCAATCACACAAAAAGCTCAAATTTCAAATTTGAAACAAATAATACATATAGTAGCCGCTTTATGATTAAACGTTTCATTGGAGATACAATATTGGAGTGTAGCGAGTATTTGTGGCTAGGGTTACTTTATCTGAATATATATAATCTTTAACTCTTTCCATCTTTGTATGGAGACATGTCTTTCTCTTTGAATACTGTTTGATTATGTTTGTGTATTTTTTATTGTAAAAATATATTTAGGCCTAAAAGGTGGATGACTTAACATTGATAAACAGTCGTTGTACTTTGTTATTGCACTAGTTGTGTCGTGTCATTAAACAATGTCTCTTTAAAAATAACATAAGTCTGAAGTTTTCTAGATAGTTGGAAAACATTACTTGACATATCCTTTAATTGATTTAAATCAAAATTTCTGTGTACTATCAATCGTGTTATATCTATCGAAAACCTGAAACTTACGTTGGGATTTTTCAGCTTTTGGAAATCAGGAGTGATATAAAACAGGATGCCATCCAAGGACCCTTGGAGTGTAAGTGCCCGGATGAAAATTACAGTTATCAGGATATAGGGGGAGATAACTGTGAAGTACACAATCTGGAAGAAAATTATATAACAATCTTATATGAAAATAAAAGAAATTCATAAATAATTGAATAAAGTTAAAAGAAGTTTAAAGTTATATACTGAAAACTTTTTCATTCCCTGTGTAATCATATTGTTCCACATAAGGGCCATAGAGATAGAAGTTACGAAGTATTAATCCAACCTCTGTTCAAAGAGAGGCCTAACTGGATGCATAACAACATCGACTAATACCTCTACATTCAAACACAATCTACCAGCAATTGTTCAATGCTCAAGTCAATTACCTTCCCAGCCAGTCGTATTCCTTTGATGATGCAGATGTAGACACAGAAGAAGGTAATAGCTAGACTCAGGACTAGCGGCCATCTTAGTTCACCCATTGAGTCCAGTCCACTAGTTATTTGTAACATGTTATTTCTGTAGATGAAACAGGTATGTTGATGATGGTAAAAACCGATTGTGTTTCCTTACAGAGAAAAACTATATTCATTTACACTCTTATATTGAACATCTCAATTTCAGCATGTTATTTCTGTTAATAGATTTTAAGGGAATAATAACACGAAAATGGAAACCGACGGCGGTGGATGAACTATCTACAGTAAAGTTTGATATCATTGTTATAGGGACAGTCCTATCAGGGTATTTTGTGGAAACGAAATTCACCTGTGTGCTCTTCTTTATCAATTTGTCAAATATTTAACAAAACTATTACCTCAAGTACCATGTTTCAACTTGGATGTGTTATAATCATGTACTAAAAGTATTGTATGCATATGCATAAACTGAAATGTCGCCCTCAATTTTTTTCCACAATAAATACCCCGACAAGACTCCCCCTTTTAATAATGATAAGTTAGATTATATATATCGAATATGTATATTCAACTCAATTTGAAAACTCTTCAATGAATTCTGAATTGATTAAAATAATTATGTCCATATGATCTCCGATCTTTCACTCAGTCCTTATGACATGATGTATAACCATTTCATTTTGAAACAAAAGGATATTGACCTACAAATATAAACTGAAAATTTTGTGTATTTATTACCTAAAGAATTCCTCTGCTGACGGGACGCCATTAACGATATATCCATCAGTTGTATTATCAGCTGTCTGGTTTAGCGTGTCACTGTTATTGTAAGACAGCATATTTTCAAACTTGTAGTTCTCCAAGCAATCTGGAGTGTTCCATTCCTGTCCACACTGAGTCCAGGGCAGAGTAGGGTAGAATGAGTAGAAGAGATAGTAGAGGATCCAGGCGAAGAACACAGGATAGTAGATGAAGAACATTATAGTTAGGAAAACAGTCCCAAAAGCGAGGCCTGTGAATAGATAAAATTATTTAAAACTTCTTAAACAGTGTGACAAGCTTAAGTTTTAAAGGGGCAGTAGCACGTTTTTTGAAAAAAATATATTTTAATCTTCTCACTTATGATTGAAAGTTAATAATATATGTATTAGTTTGACATTGTCAAAAATCTCGATACACAAGCCAATCATCCATAGTCAGATGACAAAGTATGGAGATTCACATAAAATCCATTGGCGGCCATTTCATGTGAACACCTTTTATTTATTTTGTGAAAGAAAAAACAATTGCATGGCTGAACTTTACGTTATATATTTGAATTAGTACTGCTTCATTTAGTTTAAATACATTCTCTTTCAATTGGAACCATTAATTTTCATTTTCCTGACATCACCTTATATTCCCCCTAAAACATGCTACTGCCCCTTTAAAATCATCCATTAATTGCCTTTTTCAATATAATCAGTTACGTGTTCGATTCAGGGTCTGTCAAAGGATTGAAGGATCGGATTCAGAGAGGAAACGGAAGTTAGGGAAAAGGTGTTGGGTTAATGAGACAGTCCGTTCGGCTTCCATCCTTGATCTCGTTAGTTTGGAGCACGTATATCACCTGCTTCTTATTATTCTAACGGTTTAACACAACGTCATAAAGGGACAGTAGCAAGTTTTAGGGGGAATATAAGGTGATGACAGGAATATAAAAATAAATGGTTCCAATTGAAGACATCGATTGAAAATATACGATAAATCAAATATATAATATAAAGTTCAGCCCTGCGATGCCATTTTCCTACACAAAATGAATAAAAGGTTTTCAATGAAAAATGGCCGACAAAGAACATTATATGAATCTTTATAATTGGTTATCTCATTATGGATGACTGGTTTGTGTAAAAAAAATTTTGACACTTTCAAAATAATACATTAAGCATTAACGTACAATTATCAGTGAAATTTAAAAAAAATATAATTTACTACTTCCCCTTTAAGGAAACAACGGAAATCATCTTTGCACATCCATTGCAAGATTTCCACGGCTATCTCACCTTTGAATGCTGGACATATGTCCCAGGCTACAGTTGGTCCTCCCTGCGAGAACTGACCAAGGGTCATCTCTAAGTAGGTCAGAGGGAAACCAATGATCAGTACGAATATGAAGTACGGAATCATGAAGCTCCCTGAAATGTATAAACATGTATAGTTTGAGCTATTTTATTTTGTGAAAAATCAAATTTCATATACCAACAAAAATGGATATTCATAAGTCCATGAATTAATGATAGGAGGGCATGAGAATTTAAATAAACCAGCAAATTATTTTAAAAGTAAATAAGTTTTATAAATGACATCATAGTTGCACAGATGACAGGAAGGAAGCTTTCATAGGCACTTCAAGGTGACTTCATGTTACTTCTATTCATTTTTTTAAATTATGCTTTTTAAGTGAAAGTCAATGAAAAGCCTGCATCAGGAAATAACAGGCTACGGATCACAGGACCGTTGGGTTCCAGATGCTTGCTTTAAGAATCTTGCTTAACGACAATCCTTTGACTGAAATAACCGGCCGTTAACATTATCATACGAACCATTTGATTTGATCGATAATATCGTATTTTAGGAACTACGTGGGTAAAAATCAAATGATACAAGATAGCAAGACACATTTCCTTTCCATAAAACAAAATTATTGTTGCCTCTATCTATACAGGCTTGAATCTTTGTCACACTTACAATTATCACAGAAGCACTTTCCGAAAGGTAAAAACTCATCCACAAGCAGAACGTTTTCGTTTCAATATACTTAGAATTTTTTTTCTACAGAGTAACTAATTATTCAAAACGACGTAACTAACCTCCTCCGTTTCTGGCACACAAGTAAGGAAACTTCCATATTGTCCCAACTCCTATACTGAAGCCGACAAGAGTGAGAATATATTCGGCTTGATGTCCCCATGTCTGTCGTGCCATCGCAGAGTTCTGATGTCAAAATGTATGCAGTGTAATTCAATACAAATGATTATTTATTTGATATCAAACAGTAAACGATACAGATAAATAAAAACTTAAATGTTTGGACTAGCACGTATGACCTAAATATTCTAGATGTTTTCAGATATTAAAGCGACATGCAACATGTTGATGGAATAAAATGTGAATAAAGATGCTATATTATACTTGCAATATTTTAAAAAGTATTTTTAATGTATTCGTTGTATGTTTAGAAAAATTTGGCGACCAACCTAGGGAAAATCGGACCACAATTCATTAAATTTACCAAAATTACCGAAACGGCAGCCAACATAAAGGCGAATCAAGTGTGGCCATCTCACAACTTCCGGTCTTTGTCGCGCACGACTAGATTTTCTTTTCTTTTTCTCCGAATAAGGTATTCGTTGCTGCCAAAGTTGATACCCATCGAACGCAAATACGCTGGTTGTGACACGGTGTAAATCCTACACGCGTAATGATTACGTCACCGAAAGTGGGTTCGTTAATGCTATGCCCTTTCTACAAGGGGTACTGTGCTTTTGGCGTCGAAATAAGTATGTTATTGTTGATTAAACAACCTAAATATGATATCAAAATGTCGACGAAAGATTTTTCTACACAGTGATGTATTTCTTTTCTCAATAGCTAAATTTCAGCCTGAACCGCATGCAAGTATGAAACAGCATCTTTAAGGGTTTCAAGTTATTATTCTATCAATGAGTATTTACTCTTACTGAAATCAATGTTAATCGGTTTTTATTGCATAGTGAATGTCATAACTTCGAGGTGAGGTGAGGTGAGCCCGCATCACTATTGTGGCTCTGCATTGCGGTGAAACCTGTGAGCACTGAATAGAACCAGTGAACCATGGGTGGTACTGCGCTGAAATCAGTGTAGCATTGCACCAAAACCTAATTGCGTGTAGAACAGTTCTCTAGTGCAGACAAAGTTGCCGAAATCCTTTTTGGATTTGAATCGATAACCGGACAATATACTGGCAGGAATCGATGATTTAAAAATGAATTCAAATTAAAACAGAATAATGGTATTTTCGCACATATGTAAACTAGATTAAAAAAGCTAAACCTAACATACCAGTGTCACTTTAAAGTAGGAACTTAAGAGTACAAAGTAGAGAATAGTGGTGTAGTGGTTAGCGTGCGGTCTTCTGTGTTGTGTCCCTATGCAAGGCACTTCACCCACACTGCCCTCAGTCTACCCAGCTGTACAAATGGGTACCTTGACGATATCGACATTGAAAGGTCTATTCCTTCAGGGTTAGGATAGGATATTAGTGCTTTAGGCACGCCTAGCAAGGAAGAGTGCAATACAAATTGAAAATTATCAGTTATTATCATTATCATTACAAAGTAACAATACTGCCCAAGCGGAGCTAAACAATAACTCACTCACAAAGTAACAACACATTATTGATTGTTCCCTTGTCTATTTTATTATCTATTCATCCAAAATAAATCAGAATACGTCAAATACTGTGAGACAAACTTTAATAAACAGTCAAATTTAAAAATCAAATTTCACATTTCAATTAAAAAGTCAAATTATGTTTAAAGTTTAAAAAATGTCAAACATCATGTTCAATTTGGTGTTGAATATTTCCTACCTTATTATTTGTTTGAAATGAGCAGGGAAAACTATGGCTTCTATTGAAGTAACAGTTTTGTTCTTATGTTTTTTACTTTAATACTTGTCCTTAGTACGTAACAGTCCTCGTAATAATATTATATATAATACATATTCATAAAAACAATGTTTCTAAATGATTAAAATAATTGAAAAGCTATTGTTAGATAAATTCAAAAATTATTTTAAAGAAAAATGTTCATGATCATTAATATCAAAATTAGTATGTTTTAATCTAAAAATGATATGAACTGAATTTTAAAGAAACTTTCATTAGAATATTCATAAATAGAACTAACTTTTGCAAATATGATAATTTTGAATATGATATTGATGCATAACAATGTTTGACATCATAAACAAGGTGTGAGACAAAAGAAATTTCATTACACAGCGCTATTTCATTTCATTCCTATTCCTATGAGTAAATAATACAGCTAGTAACAGTATTTACATGCACTCTTTCTCATTTCACAACCTGATACCAGTCTAAGTAAACCTGGCCTCAATATTCTCTGATATTAAAACTAGAAAAGTCTAGTAGAGGGTCGCGTCAGCACACATATCGAATTGACCAATCAGAACTCATTTTAGCAAGCCACAATAGTCTGCCTTCGCACGTATAACGTTGGAGGGTCATAGGTCGCAGAAAGGTCGGCTGACGCGACCCTCTACTAGACATTTCTAGACTCAATATCGGAGTGAAACGGGTAATATTGAGACTAGGTTTACTTAGACTGAACCTGATACCAAACTGTAATGCTGGCTTAACTAGGGTCCTTACTAAATAAAGTAAATCGCAAAATGTAGCACTTAGAGATCAACAAATCATGCCCAAGTGTTGGACAATACTTTTTTTAAAATGGGAGTTCCAATCATGCATGGTCTCTATCCATTGAACAATAATTTGTAGGGGAGACCAGGGCAAAGCGCGCCACTAACAAATAAACGTGTTTTCTGGGCATATTATGATTTTTAGAATGCAACTTGCAGCATGTCTCTAATTCTCATCAAATAAACTACAATGTATTGCATGACAAATGCTTTTTTACCTACCATGCCTGCATAAAGAGATATTAACGAAAATGTATTTCGACAAAGGCGGTGCACTTTGCCCCGTAGTTTCGGGCAAAGTGCCCCATGCGAAAAGACAAACAATTGTTATATGTCAAACCCCTATAATAAGCCATTTTGGTGCCATGCAGCTCACAGGCCCTCTTATGAAAACTAAACAAATAATAAAATCTAAGCTCAGAATTCAAAGAAGGACAAAATATGTTTTTATATGTCATGGACCTATATTTTCGAAGTTCTTATCCAAAACCTACATGATTACTATATACGAATTTCTAATAACTATGGGAGTCTTGACAATTCAAATCATTAATTATCAGAAACCAGCAAATAGATGAAAGAAATAAAGAAATTGATTGGTTTGAAAGACAAATTTAACATTTTACTAACATCTAATCTCTGTCGGACTTGCCCATGCGGCCTATCTTCTTAATTGTTTAGGGATAAAACAAAATGAATGATGACTCTCAAACTAATATTAAAAAATCTAAGAAAATAGATGTGTTTTTAAATGAAACAAAAACCCTATAATATATTTTTATATTTCATTTTAATAACAATTTTTTTTTAATGTAGGAAAATAATAGAATCAAAATCAACTGTTGAAACTATGAAACTATAATGTGTTGACCATAAATAAATATTTTAAATCACTCGGGTCAAAGCGCTCCCCACGGCTAACTTTGTCTCTTTGACAATCTGATCTAAGATTGGCCCGTAAGGCGGGTCATCCCGCTGACCCCTGAAATCAGCCGCTCAGCCAATCAGAAAAGTTGCCCTAGCTCGCTGGAAGTTCGAAAAACTCAGCAGCACATCTTTTAAAATGGACGGTGTTCGGAGCTATGTCATTCGGAGCGGAGCAGAGCGACCATTTCAATGAATAATCCGATTGCTTGGGTGTATTAATAGATTAATTTTTTTCTTTTAAAATGATTTAACGTATTTGCTAGTTGTCAATGACAAATGATGATTGCACATCGCACAGATACTAACGTGGCGAATAATTAGCACAAATTTAGAACATCATAAATGTCAATATTTACGAAAATCATCATGCAAGGGGAGGTAACTCTTTTTTTAATCAAACTCGTTTTCACTAATTCCTTCATTTCCATCCAAATAATTAAAATTAGTGCCTTTTTGTCAATCATAAAACTAAAACTATTTCATACAACCAAAATAAAATCAACATACTGATATTTTTCTTATCAGTATCAAAAGCAAGGTTTATTTTTCACAATGCACACTGTTATTGAGAACAGGCCATAAGTTACTATATGTTTCTTCCGTCCACACCTTCAGGGAGCGACTATGAATTGTTTGTGACGTGGAATTTGATTGATCAAAATCGCGAATTCCTTATTTGCATACGAAAGGTCACCGGGACGACCTCGCACACTGGTCAATCTAGATTGTCTCTTTGAAGGACCATTCGACTTTTGCATGATAGAAAAAAATTAAAGCAACGAATTGCAAATTTTCTTATGTAATGCATAGATGATATATTTTTGTGTAATCACTGTGTATAACCGTACACCGGAACTAGCGAGGTGTACGGCGGAGAAATGTTGCTAGCGAGGAGCGTGATCGCAAACTGGATCGCTTAAAAAGCAATCATCGCCGTTTCATCAACTTTTTCTATGTTACTATCATGTCAATAGCTTTTTGAGATATAACTATTTAACGTCATATCCTGTTCATAGTCAGAGATAGCAAATATGTTACTAACAACAGCATTACTCGCAACTGTCCTTGTTACAGTCCCTTGGATACAGAATGACAAGCACATACATTTTACTAAGTATGTGTGCTAAAATGACCACATTATGTTGATTATTTGAACGTTATGAAGTAAAATATTACCTAACTTTCGATTTCGGCTCCTCGCTAGCAACATTTCTCCGCCGTACATCTCGCTAGTTCCGGTGTACGGTTATACACAGTGGTA
The DNA here is from genome assembly GCA_916613615.1 of Steromphala cineraria. Lineage (NCBI taxonomy): Eukaryota > Metazoa > Mollusca > Gastropoda > Trochida > Trochidae > Steromphala > Steromphala cineraria. The sequence goes on along the minus strand of OU744730.1, from coordinate 30,413,134 downwards.
ATAGGTGCCCTAGAGTTAAATGTTGCGTTTTACATGTATGTCTTTGTGAAATATTGGATTTCGGACATATACTTTCGTTAAAGAAAAATGCCGTTTTTCCAACTTTTTGCAATGGTAAGTCTCCAACTCACGCCAGCGATGCAAACGTCGATCACAACGTTTTTTTACGTTTGCTTGCATTGGTTGATAATGACAAACCACGCCATCTGTCGATCGTTAAGGAGAAATAACGCCTGGTCACTTTGCCCCGACGGCGCACTTTGCCCTGGTCTCCCCTACTTTTGCAAACAGTGTGATCCCATTAATAACAGTGTTACATGTGTACAAATGGAAATGGCATGTACGTTAAATTCCTTGATTGATGCTCAATGTATGTTGTTAACAATAACCCAGTCCCAATCAATCAATCAATTTTTATTCGTGAAAACCACCATCGATGGTACATGAGAAAATAACATAGAACATACATGGTAAATATATATATATATATATATAGTCAAGATGGACAGTACCAAGGATGAAAATGTTTTCTTTACCTGAAATATAACATTGATATATTTCGCCAGATTTTTTATGTCACTGGTTTGAGAAGAAGTGAATTGTCTTTTTATTTTGAAATAGTTGATGTGCTGTATGTAGGCAGGTAGATGTAGTTTTCTGTATGATGTTAGCATTTCACATTCAAACAGGTAGTGGAGGTCATCTCCGACAACAGATGAATTACATATATTACACATACGGTTTTCCGAGGGCCGGGGGTAAAACAAAAACTCGCGAGGGCCCGAGGCAACATCATTTAGTTTAAGTGAAAAAACCACAAGTAAGATCAAAAGTTGACAATTGAACAAACTGTTTACAAATAAACTTCATCTTTCAGTTCAATTCAGATTCAAATCCTCAAATGAAAAAGGCATTGAAGAAAAGCATTTTAAAAAGAAACGTCATACAACCCATATCCCACCAACAACCCAATCTATAAACCCTCTTAATGGTTTTGAAAAAGATAAAAAAAATTTAAGTGATTGGACTTACCTTTTCAACGATGAATATGTTTGAAACTATAATTGGTAATTGTTGTCCATAAAGTTGTAACAAAATTTAATGTTTAGCCATGAGTTGGTTGAATCACATATTCCAAACTTTATTAATGATGTAAATCTATATGAGTAATGGCCGTTGTTGTAAATTATCCTATAAATGCTAATCTAATAGATATAGGAACAGTATCAATCTACAGAGTCGATATACTGATCCAAAACCATGGAATGTCGCGAGTATTATGGCTATATTCATGTTATTTTGGAAACCTGTCTAAAAAATATATGTGTTGTTACGGTTTCATTTTTAATGACAAATATTCATTCACTTGTGTATGCGATTTGAGCTTCGATGCACAAGCGTTGTTAAATTTACATCAAAAACGTATAACTGTCATATAAATGACATTATGGATAAACGTGTAATACGGTTTGAGTAATATCAATGTTATTTGAAACCAAATACATAACATGAAATGGCTTGTCAGACCTAAACATCCACCTAAATCAGTGTATTCATTTCCGCGAAGCTCCAACATTACCTGTAATACCTGTTCCACACACACCATGCTGATGAGGTCCGAAAGACCGAAACAGCTGGCTGTTCATAATAATAATAACACTTTATTGTCACTTTTATGTACATGTACATATTGGAAATTTGTTTTGTGCAATTGCACTGTGCAGCGCCAGTTAATGCGTTGTTCTGCCTTTACAATGCGGAGTGTCAAGCAAGGCAGCAACAACTCCCACCTTTTAACGTCTTTTGGTATGACGCGACCGGGAATCGAACCCTCGAACGAGCGGACACACTACCACTGAGCTACGTTCCCGTTTTTGTTTTGTTTTTGTTTTTTTTGGTTTTTTTTATCGTTTGTTAAGCTCTCAAACCATAATTTTAGTACGATTGAGGACTCTAACATGGTACACTCATTTGCTACGGCCTTGCGCTAGCCCACTGTAGAAATAGAGTTTGAGCACTCTATGCAAATGAGTGGAACTTTCTTAAACTGCTTTGCCTCGTTGATAACGTTGCATTGCTCAAAGTTCAACCATGTTCCACACACACCATACTGATGAGGTCCGATGAGATCCCATTTGGGGTCATGGGGTCACAAAATCTATAATTTAGAACCCCCATTGGCCAAGGAATCTACACACAACTTTTCAATTGGGGTCAAGGTCTAGAGATTTTTAGATTTGACCCCAGCTGCTAGGAGTCTGCACATTACATTTCACCTCTCTGGAGTCATTGGTTCTGGCTGAGAAGTCAACTAAGTGAAAAGTTTACGGATGGACGGACGGACGCCAGACGTCATGCCATGCCATAAGCCCAACGGGTCTTTCAGACCTGATGAGCTAAAAATACAATTACAAACCTAAAAAGTAGTCATACCTCGGAAGGTTTCGATCAATCCCCATAGGAAGCTATCTACTAAATCGGTGACAGTAATGGCTGATGTGTAACGGCCGGAAAGATAACCGGATATCTAAAATTAGATTTTTATTATAAATTAAAACCTAAGGTCGGAACAGCCTGAGTCAGTAAACCTTTGAATTTATCCAAAATATTTTACGGCGTTTCTCTTAACATTTGAACTTTCGTTATCACTCAGGGTAAATCACATTCGTTCAAGTTTATCGAGACCGTCCAATATTTGTTGATAACTTTTCACATTCTCTATAAATCGAATGTCATCAGGTAAATTTAACTTCAAGGTAGGTTCACTGCGTTTGATATAAGTTTGATTTTATACACTAAAAATTAAAAAAAGGTCCCAACAGCTATGTGGATGATGAATTTTCACTTCGTTAATGAAATACAATATTAATGAATGAATCGTTTGTGTGTAACAATGTAAAATAGATATTAAGTTTATGGGACCATATAAATTGTGTTACTTTAGTATTGTAAACAAAAAGAACAAACTTGTCTGGGGTAAATGAATAGTTTTATTTCTTAATGAAATGATCACATCAAATATCACAGTAACACAGTCGTGTATTGCACAACAACAAATATATATATTGATACATGAATAATTACATGGTTTTGTCACACTAATTTCCGCGATTCTGATTGGACCTGCTGCCATTTCTCGATGAATGCAGAAAAATTTGCAACCATATCCCGTGCATTCATTCCTTGTGACGTCACAATCAACTGACGCAATAGTCCGGTTTTGACAGTTGTGAGACTTTACGTTCTGTTGCAAAGACAGATTTAAGTTAACTTATCACTTCCCACCTGCGTTTGTAACAAGTATATTCATTCCTCTTCCTAACGAAATCCATACCTTCACCGGAAAGGCTGCAGTTTAATAACTACGAGTCCTCAAGATTGTTCGCTCCGAGCGTCTTGCAAACGGTGGACATTTTGAACGTCGTGTGATATGCTAATTAGGGTTATTCCGTTATACGGATTCCGGTTAAGACGAAATGTGATTGCATGGGTGTCAATGGTTGCGAAAACGAAATTTTAATCTTCTGCCGTTTTAGTTTATAGAATTCTCAATTTTGATTCAACTATGAATTGTTTCGTGTAACAAACCACAATCTCACAACATTGATGTTAGATTTTTTGAGAATTATTAAAAAAACTTTGTTAAAAGGTTGATTTTGTAGTTATGAGGATTGTTTTACATATTTTGTGCCTCAATTGATGTATAACGGTCGCATAACTATTCTTCGAATTTCTAGTTTTAGAATAGAAAAATCCATTCGACGGATCGGTACTGTGATTATAGTTGTTGATTGGCTTACATAACGTTGGAAAGTTCCAAAAAAAGACAAAAGGGGTGTTAGAACGTGTTAGGATGATGCGATGTTGTATATAATGAGTAAATACATTGTATATGAGGAATGTATAAAATATTTTCTACATTTTTGGATTTGACTATTTAATGGAACAACAGCAAAAAAAATTATAATGTTTACAAATTCATGTCAGAATTTGTGTTTAGACTTGAACAAGAATGGTACACGTCACTTGTCAATAGTATTGTTTTCTATGTAAGTTAACTTATTGATTATCTTGTGATTATATACATATATATATCGCTATATGAATCTTAAATATAGATTGGGCTTATGGCCTCAACTGTGCACAAAGAAATAAAGATTGATTGAGTAAATACATTTTCGATTTAAAACGTGGGGCCCATGCCTCAATTTTATCCAAATCATATGGGCATAATACATGTATTTTAAGGGGTCATGGACACCATAAATGTTAATGAAAGTTCGAAAGTGGTAGAAATTTGGAAGTAATACCAAAGGATAGGTAAAATGATTTGGAAGTGATGCATATGTCATACATGTATATGAATAAGAAACACAAAGGATCAATTAAACATTCAACTGATACCCTTCAGCAAAGTAAACAATTTACGTAAACAGAATGGAGTTTTACAGTATGAACCCTTAACTCGGTATAAAATGTCCGTTCTGAGAAATAAGACCTTATCATGTAAGCAACTTACTTCATTACAAGAGGTCAATCGTAATGCTTGTTAACAACCCGTACACCCCTTCATTAATTAATTTAGACTCACCCAGTGTCTCTTGCTCGCCAAGATTCGACTGATCGGTACAAAATCACTCAAGCGTTATTCGACGGATAGGTACAGTTCAGTTTTGAAATTAGGCTGTAATCTGTATAACAGCAACACATTGTATAAAATCGCAATCCTTAATTGAAGGCAATTTCAGAGACAAACAATGGAATCATATGATTAATAATGACTGATAACGTGATATGAGATCAACAGTTATAAATTGAAATTATCAGATCAAATATCACAGTAACACATAATAATCAGATATTGCACAACAAAATATATATGTTTTCATCCGTATGGTTGGAAGCAATATCACAGACAAATACTTGTATCAAATGAGAGGGTGATATAAGATCCATAGTGATTATGAAATATAAATAAATGTATTTAAAATATATATATATATATATATATATATACAAATCTAAAAACTTAACACATGATATTTCACAGATATTGTTTAATATATTATGGATGTAATATTTACAATTTATTAAAATTATATACATGGATTCGTCTGGGTAGAGACAGTGATGCCAACGAAGTATGGAAGTTACATATGCAGATATGACGATAAATATATATTTTCCGTAGGTTAATGAATAAACGGAAAATAATGTTATCGGTATCTAGTTAGTTATGGCTTGGGATGGGTGGTCTGTGGACCGATATTCAAGTTTAACAGGATGTGTGTGGGTGTATACATCCTGTATCTGGTGTGTTTTAGTTTCAGTTCTACGTTTGGTCACAGCCAGTCAGGTCGACTAAATTTTTATCACAGTTTGAATATTTTCCACAGCATTCCTATTTGTAATTGTTTCGATTTTTATGCTTTTCCCAGAGTATTTTTTCGGCCCTGTTAGTTAGTTTTCAGGTTTTTGATCTCTGGGTTTTTAATGCAAAAAATCGTTAGGCCCATTACTTCGGGCTGATCACTGTGTGATTCGTCAATAGTGCAATTTGTGCAGTGTATTAAGATTATTCTCTTTGTTGATTATGTACTGGTATTCTATTACTCATATGTATTTTGTGGTGTCTATGACTTGTATTTATCTATGACCTGTATGTATCGTTCTATCTATGACTTGTATGTATCTTGCGGTGACTGGCAATAAACCACTCTATGACTTGTATGTATCTTGCGGTGACTGGCAATAAACCACTCGTCTCTCGACTTGTATGTATCTTGCGGTGACTGGCAATAAACCACTCGTATCTCGATATTAGAGTGTTGTTCCATAAGTGTGAGTAGCTAGAACATATGGCTATTAGATCTAGCACAGTACAGTTTCTCGTCACAGCAGAGCTGTGACCTACACAAAGCCTTAAAGTGACACAGAGTATATTTCCTAAAATTTTATTTGGTTTTGATAAGCTACAAAATATCTAATATGCTGATTGAAGTTCATATCTCATCATTCGACTTGCAAATATATCCATTTATTCATAATATCTCTAAAATGCTTGATTTTATGGAACAATCAAGAAAACATCTCAAATACGTTTAATATTCGAAATTATGCATCCAATTAATCTACCTATTAGATACAATACCGAATAAACACTATCGAATCGAATAGATATCTTCCTGTCAGCTTATGACAAGGTTTCAAAATTACGTTTGGCGAATTTGCGCGCGCCACTCGAACCACATTGTCCGGTTTTCGATCAAAATCCCGACTTTAAATGGCCGTATTTTTGCTCTAATGTACTGATTGACCTTTAACTTGTTATTTTCAGTAACAGTTAGTGGTTCCCGATGTAATAACATCGATTTCAAAATTTGACATATGTGATCCTATCAACATACTCTAGAGCTGTGTCTCTTTAAAAAGTGCGTAGTGCTGATCACCTTCTTTAAACAAATAATGCAGGCCAAGACATACAATGTTTGGTATCATGTTGACAGATTGAACATTGGGGACATCCTCCCAAGTAAGTTTATGTGAATCTTCACCTTCTTCAAACACTCTACACTAAGTCTTCACTATCTGAAAGTAGAATACATCTTTCAACGTTTGTAGGAACAACAACAAATATGATAATGAAATTAAACGTTTTGGCATAACCCGAGGTAGAACATGCTGGTAAAACATAATGTCAATGAAACGATGTATTTTAAAAAATAATAATGGCCATATGGCGCTTAAGTTATTCCAAAGAGTGTCATCTTTCGGGATTATTAATGGTTCATTCTAACAGCAACATTAACACAGTTTGATATTCATGTATTCAAAGAAGTCACATTGTATTTGACAAAGTCAATTAAATGTTTATTTTGCCCAATAATTAAGTACATTGTAGCTGTCACTATATCTAACAATCAAACACTTATCTATTTAAATGGGCCGTAGTACGTGTAATGATACAAATCTCATAAAAAGGGAAACATTTTGGTTTGAACACTTCTTATTATTTCAGGTAGGAACATATTTTTGTTTTGCTTAAATGATCGTGTTTTTCTTATGATTAATTAAAACTGCCTTCTCTTTGATAACATTTTATTTCGTTTTCGTGAGATAACTGTATCCACAACACTGTGTAATGTAATCTGGAAATGTTGAATAGTTAAATTTTATATAGGAAAGAAACAGGTCTTGTACAATGACATTTAGGCGTTATGAAGTCGTGAATATGCTACAAAACAGGAGGTAACGCAAGCCATTTTAGTAACGATCTGGCATAAAATTTGAATCCCACCCATTTTAAATAAATATTTTTGTGAATGTAACACCAAAGAGTCATTTATCAAAGGTCCTACATATTGGTATGAAGAATAGATTTTTTATGGAACCGGACAATTTATAAAAAAACGATTTTTTTTTAAATAAGAAAACTATAAATGGTAAATGGTACTGAATATATCAACTCAACTAATTAAAGACAGTCGTTGAATAGGCATTAGTTTTACATTCAGTCTCTGAAAATTAATAATTCTCAAACAATTATCGGATTAATATAACAAAAGAGCCGAAGAGAAATGTCTATTTTAGACAGATAGTCTTTCTTTTAAAGGGGTGTTTATTTGAAAATTTTATTAACGACAGTCTGAGTGTAAGACAAGCTTATTATTATGTATGAAATGAGATGAGGTTATTGATGTGAACAAAATGCATACTGTATACATAGAAACACTTTTCTACACTTGTCATGCTACTAGATGTCATTTAGACCACAACAAATCAACTGGTTTCTGGGTCTTCCATATATAAGCCTCACTGTTACCTTGAAAATAATGTGAAGGTCACCAAAATCAACTGGGCCCGGCGCCTTCCCAATAAGATACATTGTGTAAGTTATGAAGAGATTCAGTGAATGGTTCTTGAGATATCCCGCTGACAAGCCTAAAATGCAGGTTTCAATGCTGAAATTTTCAAAGTCTCGCTGTGACCTTGGAAATAATGTGAAGGTCACCAAAATCGACTGGGCCCGGCGCCTTCCCAATAAGATGCATTGTGTAAGTTATGAAGAGAATCCAGTGAATGGTTCTTGAGATATCCCGCTGACAAGGGTAAAATGTCAAAGTCTCGTAATGACCTTGAAATGAAGGTTAAGATCATGAACCTCTAGAGGGACCTTGCTCTCATGGTGATGAAGCTATATACACAAAATGAAAATAATCAGGTCAATAGTTTTTGAGTTATTCAATTTCATCCGTCGGGACGAACGTACGTACGGACGGACGCTGCTCAATACTATATCCCCCGCTTCGCGCTAAAGCGCGGCGGGGGATAAAAAAGAGCCAGTGGCTCTGTATCTCATCAGGCTTCATATCAATTTTGCTTTAGGGTGTGGCAAATGTGAAATTATGTTAAAGGGTGTGACCCCTTAGGCCCTTATTATGGGCCACAGGGCCACAAAAGCTATCAATCATAATCCTTACTAGTCAAAGAGTATTCACAAGGTTTCACCTTTCTTGGCTTTTTGCCCCTGGAGAAAAATTTGAAAATAGGTTTTAAGGGCGTGGCCCCTCTGACCCTTGATAGGAGTCAATTGGCCACCAAAGCTACAATTTATAATCTTCACTAGTCAAGGAGTCTGTACACAAAGTTTCAGCTTTCTAGGCCTTATGGTTCTGGAGTGGAAGATGAAAATGGGGTATACGGGCGTGGCCCCTGTGACCCTTACACAAAGTTTCAGCTTTCTAGGCATTATGCTTCTGGAGAAGAAGATGAAAATAGGTTTTTAAGGTGTGGCCCCTGTGGCTCTTATAAGGGACCACAGGGCCACCAAAGCTACAATGTATTATCCTCACTAGTCAAGGAGTCTGTACACAAAGTATCAGCTTTCTAGGCCTTATGCTTCTGGAGAAGAAGATGAAAATATGTTTTTAAGGTGTGGTCCCTGTGGCTCTTAAAAGGGACCACAGGGCCACCAAAGCTACAATTTATAATCCTCACTAGTCAAGGAGTCTGTACACAAAATTTTCAGCTTTCTAGGGCTTATCCTTCTAGAGAAGAAGATGAAAATAGGTTTCTAGGGTGTGGCTCCTGTCTTCCTTACATAGGGGCCACAGGGCCACCAAAGCTACAATTTATAATCCTCACTAGTCAAGGAGTCTGTACACAAAATTTTCAGCTTTCTAGGGCTTATCCTTCTAGAGAAGAAGATGAAAATAGGTTTCTAGGGTGTGGCTCCTGTCTTCCTTACATAGGGGCCACAGGGCCACCAAAGCTACAATTTATAATCCTCACTCGTCAAGGAGTCTGTACACCAAGTTTTAGCTTTCTAGGCCTTATGGTTCTGGAGAAGAAGATGGAAATATGTTTTTAGGGCGTGGCCCTTATTAGGGGCCACAGGGCCACCAAAGCTACAATTGTTAATCCTCACTAGTCAAGGAGTATTTACACCACGTTTAAGCTTTCTAGGCCTTATGGTTCTGGAGAAGAAGTTGAAATTCCACAAAGTTTACGGACGGACGGATGGACGGACGGACGCCGGACACAATGCGATGCCAAAAGCCCATCGGGCCTTACAGGCCAGATGAGCTAAAAATCCATCCGGTTGATAAAGAATTAGCAACCAACTATATTCTATGAGGAGAACATGTTTTGGATTGATACAATTGATTTTGTTTGATTAAAAAAACGAAAAATATTCAACAGAATAATAAATGAAGATTTAAAACAAATGCCGCTGAATCAGCATATACGTTGTTACACCACAATGACACTTTAACTTAATAAACATCATTACAGATTAATTAAGAATTCATTACGTTAATTACTTAACACATGCTTAGGAAAATAGACTTTTTAGTTATATTTTATTCTAAACATGGATACGGACAATAAGAAGACAGACAGACAGACAGACTTTATTCAGAATTAAAGGCCTCATGGCCGAGATGACATCAAAAGAGCCGTAAAACAGATACGGTGTAAAAAAAAATCATTTAAATATCCGAGTTTTCTTCAAAAAGAGTGCAACATTTTTCAAAAGTGATACATCCTTATTAGATATTAAATTATAAAGATTCATTCTTGTAGGATGGTTGATATAATATGAAGGCACATACAATTTTCTAAGATGTTCAAAATATGGACATATGAGAATAACATGATATTCATCTTGAAACTCTTTTAAACAACAGCGAGTGCAAGTTAAATCATTTATGTTAATATTATCACATTGTAATAATACAGATCTAGACAATGATTAGATTGTAAACACGTGCCATTTAATTTGTTTTCGAGAGTGTACACATGTGTAAGAGACGAAAAGTAATAGAAGCGTCATAAAATATAAGTCAATGCCGTTTTTGTGTGTGTGTACAAGTGTTATTTTGGTATTACTCGGATTTTAGAAATGTTATCGAAAAGCTTATTAATTTAGGTTTACACGGGGAAAGATTTAGCATTTTTTATAAAACGTAACATTATTAATTTCATGAATAGAATGAGTTTGTCACACATTATTTGGTAAGTTTATATTGAACAAAAACAAATATTATTCTAATTAGTTGTACTTCCTTGACATGCGCATTAATCATATCTCCGTAAATCCGTTACTCCGTAAATACATAAAAAAGAAAAATTATACTCACTCATAATTCTGTTACTGATCCAGTCCAAGGATGTACCCACAGCATAGAAAAAATAACGGAAACGAAATTTCATTTTTATCGCACGGTCTTTTAAAGTTGATAACATGTTTATTTCGCACGAGAAATGCACGAGCATTTGCTTCACGCACGTTTCGTGGTGTCTCTGTACTGTACAATCTTGGAATAAAAAATATCTTAAGATTTGACCTATACCGTCTTGGAATATTTCAATATTCCAAGATCGTATAAAAAATCTTAAGATATGTACGGTTCCAGCTACATGTAATTAGCCTTGTAGGTACATTGTACTGTTCACATATCATTTGGTATAGGTGTGCAATTAGTAGCATTGCCGTTGGTACAATTACCGTGGTAGCAGCTATGCATTGAAGTGGCGAGTCCTTCGTTAATTACCTGAGTTAATCAATTGTTGCATGAAGCTTTATAGAATGTTCTATCATTGGAGATCAGTCGTCATGTGAACACGGCGTATGGTTATAGCTTGAAGGGTCTGCTGTGCGCTGTCGGCGCGATCGGACATCGGGATTTGAAGGCTCTCGTTATTTCTAGCTTCACATACATCGTCAGATGTGAGCTTCAATTTACAAGCGCTTTTAATGTTTTGAAAAATCAACTAAAAACACCAAAGGTACTTCAATAAACGATTATTTTAAACCAAGTGTTGTGCGAACTATACGGAGTCGTTACATAAATTGAACCTCTCTGAATTCGTCCTTATCCGTGTTGTTGAAAAGTTTTAGTAATCTTCCTAAGAACATTACATTTATGATGTTACATTTATATTTGTCATATTGTGAGCGTGTGAGTCGATCGTGTATGATGTCTAAGATGTAACAACGATAACTATTACTTTGAATACAGGGGTTATAAAGGAGTGACATGAATAAAAAGATGAATAAGATTTCTAGTACAGGGATGTAAGTTTATTGATTATGTTTTATGTACATTATTGATTTGACACAGCAGTGTTTAAATCCTAATATTAATACGAATCGAAAATTAAAACAATTTACATACAGGCCATGAAAGAAGACCAACAAAAAACGAGCATTACACCTTATTTTCGTAAATGAATATAAAGAGATAGAAAGAATACTACACTGCATGAACAAAGCCCTGTTGCAAAATCATGCCGCTCCCCATGTCAAGGTATGCATTAAAGGGGCAGTAGCACGTTTTTTGATAATTTTATATTTCTAATTTTTCACTGATAATTGTAAGTTAATGTTAAATGTATTATCTTGACAGTGGCAACAATCTCACTTCACAAGCCAATCATCCATAGTCAGAGGACAAAGTATGACTATTCACATAAATTCCATTGGCGGCCATTTTGTGTGAACACCTTTAATTCATTTTGTGTAAGAAAAAGGAATCGCATAGCTAAACTTTAAATCATATATTGGAATTATTACTACTCCATTTAGTTTAAAGACATTGTCTTTCAATTGGAACCATTAATTTTCATTTTCCTGACATCACCTTATATTCCCCCTAAAAACGTGCTACTGCCCCTTTAAGGTGTCCATGTGTATAAGTACCTGATAAAGCTGTGCATCCGTATTGCATATACGAATGGTATCGTACGTATGGTATGTATGGTATGGTATGGTATGCATGGTATAATGTATGACCTTGTACTGTATTGTATTATGCGGCAGGATACTGTAATGTATTATTCCTAATTTATTTTATCATATGTTTTTATGTGTAGTGTCTCATAAGCCATTTCGCTGGATGTTACTTTTAACAGTGATGTATAGCTACAAAACATGATATCTCTAACACGTGACACTGTAATAAAATCATTTTCTTCTTCTTCTCTTCTATGAAGGGTGTATGTGTGTGCTTGTGCAGAGTTTGGTGTAGATAAGTTTTATTTGGTTGTATCGAACTGAGTGGGTTCAAATGAATAAATATACCAAGTATGGTGCATGCAAATAAGTTAATGTGATCGTGTGTATGCTGGTATGTGTGGGAGTTGGTGAAATTGTGTATACACGTATTGGTGTGCATTATTTAAATTTCTTATATTTATTAATATGAATTTGAGGATTTAACGGTGTAAAGTGTATCGTAGACCTTTATTGTGTTTAAGCCACATGCAATATTCCGTAATAGATAGTTTGAACATATCACTTTGTTATCCCCCGTAACAACGAAGTTGCGGTGGGTATTAAAATGGGTACCGTCCGTCCGTTACACTTTGTGTCCAGCTCATAACTTTGTTACTAATCAACCACTTCAATTCAAATTCGTCATGGAAATGAAGAAACGTGTTATAATGTGTCATGAGTAAACATTTTATGAAAATCTACATAAAATATTACTAATAGGTTTTTGGAGAAAAAGTGGTAAATTTGTAAGAAATCTGTTACAAGTCCCGTCCAGCTCACAACTTCTAAACTTTTCATCATATTTTGATCAAATTTGATATGAAGATACATAATCATCTGAAGGTGTGTCATGAAGAACAATTTTGCAAAGATGTTTGTAAAATTTTGCCTTTTTTTGGCCAAAAATGAGGACTGTAGGAACACTGTTTAACAAGTCCTGTCCGGCTCACAAATTCTAAACTAATCATCCCATTTTGATAAAATTCAATATGGAGATATGTAATCATATGAAGATGTGTCATGAAGAACAATTTTGAAGATATGTTTGTTTACATATGATCAAATTGATCATAGAGATCTAAATACATAATACATAAATTTATTCGTTTGATTTTAATTTTGTCAGTTTACTTGAATTATGCTAAATTGGAACATAATGTTGGTATCATTCTGTTTTTGATTAGAACAGTTTCCTGGAAAAATTGTGTTATTATGTGCGACAAAATTAATCGGCAATATGATATAGAAACCTATACTTGTTATGCAATTTGCGGGGGATATAGCTCGACCATGTCAGCTGCTTGTTATGTATATTTTCGGCCCCTAAAATGGACAGCATCTATGAACAGAATCGGATAAGTAAAAATAAATGTGAAGAATGTTTTCTTAAGGTTTAGTTTCCATTGCCATATGAAAATAAGTTCTTAATTCTTAAGCAGAAGGCTCGCCAGGTTTTCGTTTCGGGGCCCAATGTTATGTAATTGCAGTAATGTTATTATGTTTTATGCGTTTTTTTAAAAAGTTCATTATTTATAAATGAAACATTACTTTTCGGTATCATGTGTTATCCTGTGAACTCATTAATAAGTTGTTATATGCATGTTTCCAAAAGTTACAAGACTATGTACGTACCACATCAACAAGATATGATGTTGTTGTCATTGATCATGACTTTCGCTGTATACGTGGTTTTAAAAATAGTTATTCAAGTACCGATGGTACAGGGGGATGGTCAAACAGGGTGTCCCAAAAATAAATAAATGCCTATCCCCTTAGCATACATTTAAGTACAGAAAGATTACATCATAAGGATACATAAATATTTTAATAGTAGAAAAACCCACATCATTGCAAGGAATTTTCAGATGAAGCGCCTTTTGATTTGATTATTTTTGTATTGATATGATTTGACAGAAACTTTTTACAAAATAGAACAGTATTTAAGTTGTAACCATTAACAAAAACTAGAAATAAAAAATAGAAACTTTCATGCATGACCAATATTTATTTAATTTGGACAGGTAAACTTGAGAATCACAAAACTATATGTCGCTTATAGTTATCAGTTTTTGGAAACCAACAAATTATTCAATAGTTATGAATTGAATGAACTTTACCGAAATGTACGTTTGCATTACATTTGAAAAGTTTATTGATACATGGATGACCTTGTTAAGAAGATATTGCATTTAAAGTGAAATGTCACCTTACTTTAAACATATAGAGTTATATATAGTAACTATATGCTGTGAAATTCATAGCCAGCTGAAATCATCCACGCTCCGAAATAAATCAATTCAAACTATAATGAATCAAACAGGTACAGAATAATTTCCACTTCGATTAATGGAGTCTCGTCATGTCATCCATTGTCGCCTGAAATTTAAACGAATTAAATGCACATGTACGTAATTTTATTTGCCACTGTTTAAAGAAGTCGGTGAAATCATTTAGAAGAAAAAAAACATGCATTTAAGGTTTTCATGCTATTCACATGAATCTCAATTAATTAAACATTTCCGGTTAACCAAGAAAGAAGATATACATTTACTACAGTCAATCAGTTTAGTTGTGTTAACACATAATCGAAGTGACTAATCAGGGCAATTATGTCACCTCGCTGATTAAGGCAATCGCCGTTGCTTCCTGTTGGCCAGACTGACATCTCACATTGACCCCTTTTCCTGTCCCCATCTAAATATAACCTGTCTTGATTAGTCTTATCCTTTTCTATTGTTTTAGAATTAACACAACCACCCCACAACCCCCTCCTCTTTCCCCCACTCTATTCCAAATTCCAAATTAATTTGATGTTTTACCACCTTTGACCTTTTATTAACTTTATTAACATTGAAAATAACTAATGTAAAGGGCCCACGTCGACGACATCACTCAATGGTCTAAGAACTCCAACCCAACAACAATCTTACAATATGATATTACCTCTTCAAGTTAACACTTATGTCATAAAATATCTACATGTAGGTTGAGACAAGGTTCAGTTCTAGTTATATTATTACCGCCCATAATCTTAAATTGACCATTCTAAATTTTGTTAATATTGTATGTATTGTATTGTATTTTAAAGAGAACTTCATAATTTGAGAGATGAAAATATTTAGATGGCTATTTAATCTTGTAATGTCATTAACGTATACGATTTACTTATATATTATGAAACTCTTCTCAACATAAAAAAAGACATAAATGAAGAGAAGAAAGATATGAAAGATAAATGTTTAATAACTGCTGTTCAATCTTGGAAATTAAAGTGTGAATTTCCCAAGAGATATATTATCTTGTAATATCATTTACATATACGATTTATATATACTCTGAACAATACAACAAACTATTATGATAAAGACATTGATGATCCACAGAGGTGATAATGTAAATTCGGTAGTTTTGAACTATTTCAAGGCACGTTTCAAGAAACGGCCATTCAATCTTGGAATATCGAGCGAAAAGTTTCTGTAAGTCATCTAATGTTTCAATATCATTTATATACACCATTCCTTTACATATATTTACACTCTTAAACACTATTTCACATGACAAAAACACTGATGATCAACGAAGTTCTTGATGAAATTTGAGTGGTTGTGAGAAGGGCACTAATAAAGAAACGGCTATTCAATCTTGGAATATCTAGCGTAAATATCCTCTGAGTGATATCATCTTGTAATAACATTTACATATAAGATGGTATATACTCAGAAACTCTTCTTCACATGAAAAAGACATTCATGACAAACGAAGTTGATCATGTAAAATGTGAAGTTGTGAGAAGACCCGAATCATAAATGGCTATTCAATCTTGGAATATCTAGCGTAAATTTCCTCTGAGTGATATCATCTTGCATTATTATTCACATATAAGATTTATATATACTTAGAAACTCTACTTCACATGAAAAAGACATTCATGACAAACGAAGTTGATCATGTAAAATGTGTAGTTGTGAGAAGACCCGATTCAAGAAATGGCTATTCAATCTTGGAATATCTAGCGTAAATTACCTCTGAGTGATATCATCTTGTAATAACACTTACATATAAGATTTATATATACTCAGAAACTCTACTTCACATGAAAAAGGCATTTATGACAAACGAAGTTGATCATGTAAAATGTGTAGTTGTGAGAAGGGCCGAATCAAGAAATGGCTATTCAATCTTGGAATATCTAGCGTAAATTTCCTGTGAGTGATATCATCTTGTAATAACATTTACTTATACGATTTATATATACTCAGAAACACTACTTCACATGAAAAAGACATTCATAACAAGCGAAGTTGATCATGTAAAATGTGTAGTTGTGTGAAGGGCCGAATCAAAAAATGGCTATTCAATCTTGGAATATCTAGCGTAAATTTCCTCTGAGTGATATCATCTGATAACAATTACATATACGATTTATATATATTTATACTCTGAAAGTCTTCTTCACATGAAAAAGACATTGATGATCCACGAAGTTGATCATGTAAAATGTGTACTTGTGAGAAGGGCCGAATCAAGAAATGGCTATTCAATCTTGAAATATCTAGCGTAAATTTCCTGTGAGTGATATCATCTTGCAATATCATTCACATATAAGATTTATATATACTCAGAAACACTACTTCACATGAAAAAGACATTCATAACAAGCGAAGTTGATCATGTAAAATGTGTAGTTGTGTGAAGGGCCGAATCAAGAAATGGCTATTCAATCTTGGAATATCTAGCGTAAATTTCCTCTGAGTGATATCATCTTGCAATATCATTCACATATACGATTTATATATACTTAGAAACTCTACTTCACATGAAAAAGACATTCATGACAAACGAAGTTGATCATGTAAAATGTGTACTTGTGAGAAGGGCCGAATCAAGAAATGGCTATTCAATCTTGGAATATCTAGCGTAAATTTCCTCTGAGTGATATCATCTTGTAATATCATTTACATATACGATTTATATATTCTCTGAAACTCTGAAACACATGAAAAAGACATTGATGATAAATGAAGTTCTGAATGAAAACTGGGTAGTTGTGAGAAGCAACCAAATCATGAAATGGCTATTCAATCTTGGAATATCTAGCGTAAATATCCTATGCGTTATATCATCTTGTAATATCTTTTACATATATGATTTATAATATATTTATACACTGAAAGTTTTCTTCACACGGAAAAGACATTGATGACCAAGAAAGTTAATCATGCAAATTTGGTAGTTATGGCAAAGACATTCTTGGAAAATCTAGCGTACATTTCTGTGAACGGGTTATAGTTTTATATATACGATTCACATATACTATTTATTAACATACTTTTACACTCAGAAAAAATATATTTATAAATATCGGAATTCTCAACGAAATTTATAATGAAATTAATCAGTTCAAGAGTTGGATATTCAATTTCAGAATATCTAGTGTGGTTGATCTAATCGTGTAAATTGAAATGTAAGTTTTATTAAAAACATGATAACTCCACTCCAAATAAAAAAGACGTGAACGTTCAACAGAGTTCATAATGAATGAAGAATGATACGAAAATCACATTTTAAGATATAGCTCTTTAATCATGGATTAACTAGCATAAATTACCCATCATTTATCAAAACGATTATTTACATACTCTAAAACTTTACTCCACATTACAAAATATCTTTTACCTTATTATACTCATACATATAAGCGATTTCACATACCCTGAAATCTGACGACACAAAACAACAACATTCAAATTGAATCAAGATCATAATGTAAAGAATTCAAATTTTGGAGAAAAACTGATAAAGATATGGCCATTCAATCTTGGAATATCTAACGTACATCTGTCGTGAATGGCCTTTATCTTATCTTTTTACCTTACATATATACATTTTCACATACTCTGAACATAGGACAACATTAATGATGAATTGAGATCATAATTTAAAGAATAACTTGTGACAAAGGCTGCCAAAGAAATGGCCATTCAATCTTGGAATATCTAGCTTATATCTGGTGTGAGTGTTCTAAAGTAAATGGTCTAACAGATACCCATCACTTAAACTACTCTGAAACTCTTGCTAAAAGGAAATTCATGCACATCGTAAATAAAAGGTATCAAAGAAATGGCCGTTCAAACTTGGAACATCTTGCGTGTGTCTGCCATGAGTGGTCGTATCTTCAATTAATCTTTACAAATACGCACGTTTTACATACCCTTGAACTCTACACCATGTCATATCTTCTTCATCAAAGTCTTTTTTATCAATGAAGTAATTTTCTTCATCATGGCACTGTGTTAAATAAAGTCTTTTTTTAAAACTTATTTTTCTAAACAAAGTCCTTTTCTTTATCAAAGTGTTTGCCCCAAACAAAGTCATTTTCTTTTTGGAGTATATTTTTCCAATTAAAGTCATTTTCTTTATCAAAGTCATTTTCCCATCGAAGTTCTTTTATTCATCAAATGTTTTTTATTCATCAAAGTTTTTTTATTCATCAAAGTTAGTTTTTCATTTTTTTCATCATGTCTAACTTTTATCAAAAGTACTCCTTTCAATTGAATTAAGAGTAAGTGTTGAAATTAACAGACATATGATATTATTTATAAAGATATCTCAAGATGGTACAGAAAATATCTTAAGATATTCACATATTCCAAGATTGAACAGGAGGTTTCCGATATCGTCAAATCTTAAGATTTCCGTACATATCTTAAGATTTTTTATACGATCTTGGAATATTGAAATATTCCAAGACGGTATAGGTCAAATCTTAAGATATTATTTCTTCCAAGATTGTATAGTACATCTGTCTCCACTTTCATTTCCTTTCTCCTTTCCTCTGAAAGGCAATTTCTTTCTCAGGATGTACCCTTATAACCGCAGGCAACCCGTGGCACATGCAGCACGCTTTTTAGTGAGGTGAAATCTGCACGTGAAACTCAAGGTGCGCGAAGTTTCAATTGCTACAACGTTATCACCTTTTGACAAGTAACAACAAAATATTCACATGTGTGTTTCTGGATATTGATGACTTATTCGTACATATTGACGACTTATTCGTACATATTGACGAGTTTTAGAGCAAAACAAATATTGATGATTAATTTTTGCATTTATTCTTTTAATTCGATGCGTAGGTTTAATTCCTACACTTGAAATAACTGTGAAGGCGTCACATAATTGGTTACATTGACTTTTTACCGTTCGTATTTCCAAGATTTTCATTTACTATAAACAATTGCCATACTAATAAAAATATGTCTTAATTTACGTCACTATCCTAAGTTATGATAAAGCTGCGATGCTATACACACGGAAAGGCACGGGTTGCACGTGCGTTTCCACGGCTACAATGCAATTGACAGCACAAGCCATGAATGAGTTTGGAAAACTAGTAGTATTTTGTAACATTCATTAAGGACAAAATAAGAACTGAATGAATATTTTTTTGTTTAATCATTAATTAATATACTCTCAGGTTGATCTTAATGGAAAAAGCCAGTTATGGATCATCAACTCGTGGCTGTTCAAAGTAAAATTTATCATAAGTAATAACTTTATTCTATCAGAGTAAAATATGTACCCGAAAAAAGAATTAGATTAATTAAGAAAACGGGAATCCTCGAGATCGATTCACGTATTTCTTTTAAAAAAACATTTTGTAAGATTAACGACGAGATGGTACATCGTGACACAAAGAAGATATTGCTTTGTAATAAATTTATATGTCAATATTCATGTACACAGGACCCATGTTGCTGTATTTGTTCTACGTAACGATTATAATACTGACTTTAATCATGTCATCCATTAGTTAACAATACTCTAATAACGTATCCCTATCTCTCAAGACGAATATACATTCCAACTTACTGTTCCAACTAACATGCAAGGACTATCAGACCCGTTTTTTGATACAACAGTACCCGCCATGTGTGCCGAAGGTGTCAACATCAATCAATTTACATTCTCACCCCACAGATGCAGATCAAGTCATGAAATGTTGGTCTAGCATCTGTTCAAATAAGCTGAGTTTCATGACTTGATCTGCCTCTGTGAGGAGAAAATAGAGGCCACTGCATTTGTGATATGAACCACCATGGCCATGCGAGGAGCGTTGTCATTTGCTAAAAACGTAGAGCCGTTGGCTCTGTAGCTCATCGGGTTTCATATCAATTTTGCTTTATGGTGTGGTGGTTCCCCCCTTATTAGGGTCCACAGGGTCACCAAATGTACAATTTCGAATCCTCCTTATCTAATTTTAGCCCGTAGACAAGGTTTCAGCTTTCTAGGCTTTAAGCTTCTGGAGAAGATGAAAATAGTTTTTTAAGGCCGTGACCCTTACTAGGGGCCAAAGGGTCACTAACGTTATGAATTACATTCATCACTAGTCAAGTAGTATGTACACAAAGTTTCAGCTTTCGAGGCCATATGCTTCTGGAGAAGATGAAAATAGGTTTTTAGGGCGTGGCCCCTGTCGCGCTTATTAGGGGTCACAGGCCCACGAAAACAAATAATATTCCTTACTAGTCAAAGAGTCTGTACACAAAGTTTCAGCTTTCTAGGCCGTTTGCTTCTGAAGAAGAAGATGAAAATAGCATTTTAGGGTGTGGCCCTTATTGGGGCCACTGGGCCACCAAAGCTACAATTTGTTATCCTCACTAGTAAAGGAGTCTGAACATTTAGCATTAACCTACAATTATCAGTGAAAAATTTAATACATAAAATTTTCAAAAACGTGCTACTGCCCCTTTAAGTTCGCTAATCGCTTTTTCGTCAACTAACTAATGGGTTTGTTGCCTTAAATAATCGTTATATACGACTAGACTTGAAAAATTATGTGATAAATGCAATATTGTCAATAGGAATCTAATTTAACCCTGTAAGAAGTGAAGAAATCGGTTACGGAGAATGTACACTGCTAGGTCTGGATATGACAGGCATTTATACCGTATTTCCTCTAATTGGGGCCGGGCCTCCAATAGGGGCCGGGCCTCTAATAGCGGCCGGGGGGTAAAGGTACCTAAACGTGAATAAGAGCCGGGCCTCTAATAGGGGCCGGGTCTAGTCAATAATTACTCCCTTCTGTATATTCTATAATAAGCCTATGTCATGTATACCGGTAACCTTTGTTTCAAACATTAGAATACAGGTCTCAAGTTGAATTTGGAAAACCTATTTTCATAATAAGGGCCGGGCCTCCAATAAGAGCCGGGCCTCTAATAAGGGCCGGGGGGTAATACCCCCTAAATGTTAATAAGGGCCCGGGCCCCTACTAGAGGAAATACGGTATTCGTGAATCTATCGTTTCGTTGCTGTTTTTTGTCAAGTCACGATTTAATGAATGCTAAAGAATACTTTCGAATGCGAAAAAATCGACCTCTACAAATCGAGTATTCATTTGCAATCGTAGAGTTTCAAAATTGTTCACTTAGTCCCAACTGCTCACGTTTTTGAGAATTAACCAAGAAACTGGAACTTCACGACCTGACTACAATTAACTACGAAACCTCATATTCACCACTTTGTTGCGATTAATTGAATTCATGGTCGTAGTAAATAGGGGTAAACGAGAGAACGTAGGACTACTCTCATAACTCTTACTCTTACATTAAACTGTGACGATTTATGTATTTTAATTCAACGTTTATTTCTGAAACTTGAAAGTTTAACTAATTTGGTAGCGTTATATTTGTTTTTGTACTCTCCTTGGTTTCAGACTATTTTCAATAAGATTGGCGTTTGAGGACGCCATCAAAGCAGAGAAACCCTGAAGATGGGGGTTTTGCCTCCCACTGTCCCTCCTTATTCACAGAAACAATAAAATGAATAGTTTTAAAAGGAACATACGTCAAAGGAGAATTTCAGAAGTCGTGACCTTGAACTTTGACCTTGAATTCGATATACTCATGGGTGTTGATTAACATAACCTCGTCGTGACCTTGCATGTTTTGTACAAGTTAAGTAAATTTACTAAACCTCAAAGAAAAGCGTTATAGTCGAAATAGGTGAATATCGAAATAACCTATATCTGGTGACCTTGACCTTGTCTTACAAGGTCACACAACCAATGATCGCTTTATATATGGAGCATAACAAACAAGAAATAATTTACAAATATCAATAGTTTAAATAAAATATTTGTTCAATAATACACTGAGGGGCAAAAGAAACGATACTACCATTAAAAAAAGTATTGTCATATTTTAACCACCTGTTCTAACTCAGCGTCACATTTATCCAGGGAGTCTCCCCTTGCTTGGGCACCGTGTCTAAAATAAAAGTATACCCTTCCTAATTCTCATTCAGAGGCAGATCAAGTTACGAAATACTGATACAGCCTCTGTTCTATTACGCTGAGTTTGTTGGATAGAATGGGAGACGCCTGATTAGAGCCAATCAAAGTTAATTGTGCTTTCAGCGACGCTGTTCGTTAATCATCATTTTGCCTACTAAATGATGGCAAAGGCATTGTGATATGAACCACCCTTTCCATGTGAGAAGCGTTGTCATTCGATAAAGAAATTCAAATGGATTGTGGTGCAATTTTTTTCCGCCAGGGGAACTGCCGGAACCCAGGAATTTTGGCGCAATATAACAGAGGTTGTTTCATTATTTCATGATTTGATTTGCCTCTTTGGGGAGAGAATGCTTCATTCTATATCTTAACTTACTAAGTAACTACCATACTCACGTAAATGCCTTTACATTACCTTCTTCGATTCCTTAGCCCTCCAAACCGCTTCTCTGGCTATTCCGTCCTACACAAGGTGAGTCCAATTCGATCCATTCCAGGAGACGTCAACTGATATTTCTTACATCTTTCCCCAGTTTCTTTCACAAACTTGTTACTCAAAAACTTGGGTGTTAACCTTTTTTTAAGCCAATCGCTTCGACCTCTCCAACTCCAACCTTTCACCTTCTACCTTTAACCTTTAACCTTCTACAATGTAACCTTAAACCTTCTACCTCCAACCTTAGACCTAAATCCCTCTGAGAGCTATACCCGTATTTGCTTTTTGCTAGTACACAAAGTATCCATGTTGCCTGGACTCTCCTAAATACCATACTAATCGACTTCGCATAGACCGCCTCGCTTCGGATTTCTTGTTTTTCCAGCCACTATGACTGTCCCTCATATCATGTTACCCCAACCAAACTCCTGGGTGTCCATTTTGTATCTGTCCTGAATGTTTTCCTATCAACCCCCATTAAATGGGTTGTAGCACGTTTTTTGAAAATTTTATATTTTAAGATTTTCACTGATAATTGTACCTTAATGCTAAATGTATTATTTTGATCATGTTAAAAATCTCATAACACAAATCAATCATCCATAGTCAGAGGAAAACGTATAAAGATTCACACAAAATCCATCGGCGGCCGTTTTGTGTGAACACCAAGTTCGTGTTAGAAAAAGGAATCACATGGCTAAAAATTACATTGTATATTTGAATTATTACTGCTTCACTAAGTTTAGATACATTGTTATTCAATTGGAACCATTAATTTTTATTTTCCTGACATCACCTTATATTATAGCTAAAACGTGCTACTGCCCCTTTACATAACCTTGTTTAATTTGTTCTGTCTTCATAACTGCCATTGTTCTATCAAATAACCTTTCTATGAACATCTGTCTCTGTCTTTTCACAACATAACAGAACAACACAAAATCCTGTCTTAAATGGCACATGTTGTGAAGATTTACTCAGAAATTCAATCATCAGGGTTAACACATATATTTGTATGATCGTCAAATACACAAGGAGTCTTAAAAAAGCTTTTTCAATGTGGTTTTTTTTACATCTTTTTTTTGGTATTGGACTAAAAAATATAAAATGTATAAATTTTATAAATATAAGATGTAATCAATATGAACAAATAAACCTTGATTGAAATTAATTTGCTCATGGCAAAAGGGTCATTATCACATTCCTAATTCGTCTAGTTAAGAATATTTTAAAGGCGTTTTTTTCTAAATCTTTATTTTAAAAATATTGCTTAGCTCAGTTCGCTCCTGAAGACATGAAGAAACCCTGTTTCAGCCGTAACTATCACTCGTAGCTTAATCTATCATGAATGTATATGGTATCGTTTCTTTTGCGCCTGAGTGTATGCTTAAGTCGCGACCTTGCTGTGACCGTGACCATGGACAATTGTTTATATACACTATTTAAGAGCTTCAAAGCATATAAACGTATCAAGTTAAGTATTTACAAGGATTTTATGTCTCGAGACCTTTACCTTTGACCTTGAATGTGAACATAAATAAATCCGCTGAGGTATTAGGGGTCATTCCCTTCCCACAGAGGCAGATCAAGTCATGTTGATTTAGCCTCTGTTCTAATACGCCGAAATCCGTTGGTCTCGGCAGTTCCCCCTGGCGGCAAAACTTTCACCACAATACATTTTGATTTTCTCTATCAAATGACAAGGCTTCTCGCATGGAAAGGGTGGTTTATATCACAATGCCTTTGCCTTGTTTCTGTAGCCAAAATGATGATTTAAGAACAGCGTCGCTGATTGCACGACTAATTTTGATTGCCTCCAATCAGGCATCTCCCATTATACCCCACAAACTCGGCGTAATATAACAGAGGCTAAATCAACATGACTTGACCTGCCTCTGTGGGGAGAGAATGATTAGGTGTAAGTTATGGGTAAGATATCTGAAAGTTACTGACTTGAGTTACAATATAGCGAAGTGCGACAACGGTTGAAACTGCATAGAAACTGACAACAACCTCAATTATTTCTGACTGCTATTAGTTATTCAAGGTACTTCGGGGTTTCTATATCAATAACATATTAAAATAGGTTATAGGTTATATAGGTTTCTGCCAACAAATGATCTGTCAAATATGAGTATAAAGATTCATATACCTGTACTTTCTGTCAATCCGAAAAAGAATCGATTCTGCATTTATTGTGTGAATGTAACCTTATCCATCCTATCTGGGAATAACTTGAAGAATGGATTTTTGATAAAGTAGGAACTAATATCAAATTATCATTATTGTATGATTTTGTGAAAAGAGAAAC
The DNA here is from genome assembly GCA_916613615.1 of Steromphala cineraria. NCBI lineage: Eukaryota > Metazoa > Mollusca > Gastropoda > Trochida > Trochidae > Steromphala > Steromphala cineraria. The sequence goes on along the minus strand of OU744730.1, from coordinate 30,387,813 downwards.
TGTGACATTAACTTAACAATTACTGTCGTTAAAAACAATATATTTAAAAGAAACAACAGGAAAATATACCAATTTTAGACATGTAAAAGACGACATTAAAAGGTCAGTAGCACGTTTTTAGGGGGAATATAAGGTGATTTCAGGAAAATGAAAATTAATGGTTCCAATTGATAGACAATGTGTTTAAACCCAATGGAGCAGTAATAATTCAAACTTATAATGTAAAGTATAGCCATGCGATTCCTTTTTCTTACACAAAATGAATTAAAGGTGTTCACAAAAAATGGCCGCCAATGGATTTTATGTGAATCTTGATACTTTGTCCTCTGACTATGGATGATTGGTATGTGTAATGAGATTTTTGACACTGTCAAAATAATACATTTAGCATTAACTTACAATTATCAGTGAAAATTTTGAAATATGAAATTATCATAAAACGTGCTACTGCCCCTTTAAGACAGCATATTACGTTGATCGCTTTGATGGCTATTCAACTGCAAGTACGATTGAACTTGTATTGTGTTTGTCCACAGGCATTCACATAGTGTATTCTGCATTCATTTATATTTTGACTTACTTTCACCTGTTCATCACGTAAATGAGATAGCAATTAATTATACACACAAACGTTTTGATTTATAAAACAGTCAGCTGTTTGAATGAAGTGAGTGTGTTTATATATTCTAGCCTTTCCATCTTTAATAATCATATGTATGTTTATAGAGCAAAATCTTTATTATCGGCAAAAACAATGATTCAAAATTATTGATTAACCTCATAAAACAACCAGGGTGGTGTAAGAGGACAGCAAAGTGTTGGAATAAATACAATAGTGAACAAGATGGTTTATCATAAAATAATTAATGTACGCATTTAGGAAATGCAGTGACCATGATACGCTTTTAGAAAGAATCATCTTTGATCTAGCTTTTCCCCGGAGATCTGCTCCCTGGGTCACAGAAACCCCAAAACCACGATAATGCATTGACTCATGTTGTGGCTGCATCACAATACTCATTCTCTCCCCACAGAGGCAGATCAAGTCGAGAAATGTTATATTACGCCAAAATCCCGGGAACCTGAAGTTAGCAGCGGGTTAGTTATTCGTTATTCGTTATTCGAATAACGAATAACTGACGCAGCAGCGGGTTCGTTATTCGAATAACTGATCTCTGATTCAGACAGACATTCAAACATTTAAATCTACTCTTACTAGGGATTTGAATAACTGATCAGAGATTCGAACAGACATTCACACATTCAATTCTTCTCTTACTAGGGATTTGAATAACTGATCAGAGATTCAGACAGACATTCAAACATTCAAATCTTCTCTTACTAAGGATTTGAATAACTGATCAGAGATTCAGACAGACATTCAGACATTCAAATCTACTCTTACCAGGATTTGAATAACTGATCAGAGATTCAGACAGACATTCAAACATTCAAATCTACTCTTACCAGGATTTGAATAACTGATCAGAGATTCGAACAGACATTCACACATTCAATTCTTCTCTTACTAGGGATTTGAATAACTGATCAGAGATTCAGACAGACATTCAAACATTCAAATCTTCTCTTACTAAGGATTTGAATAACTGATCAGAGATTCAGACAGACATTCAAACATTCAAATCTTCTCTTACTAAGGATTTGAATAACTGATCAGAGATTGGAAAAGACATTCAAACATTCAAATCTACTCTTACTAAGGATTTGAATAACTGACCAGAGATTCAGACAGACATTCAAACATTCAAATCTTCTCTTACTAGGGATTTGAAAAACTGATCAGAGATTCAGACAGACATTCAAGCATTCAAATGGAATTCGCGGATTCAATGGCCAGCTTAAATATGTTGTGTATGATCTGGATAATGGCATAGCTCAAAGCAAATAATATGACGGATTTGCAGCAGTTGTGCTTCTGGTTTCACGTTAAGTTTTTGAGATGCCAAAAAGTGAATAAGTACTTACCAAATTTTTTATTTTCTACTTTTCTGTCAGCATACCTCAGGTCATTTTATCTTTTCATGAATTGAAGAATGGCAAAAATAAACTTACCACTGAAGTTTTGAATTTTTATTACCATGCATGTAACCTAGTGGAAAGTACTGTGTATATAGAGGATATTATATTCGTGTCCATGACATACTATGTTTACGACACGAGTGCCTAAATATTAGTATTTCCCGAGCGAGAGCGAGGGATATACTGATATTTAAGCACGAGTGTCACAAACATAGTATGTCTTGGCACGAATATAATATTCTGTTTATTACCGTAGTCCCAAAATTAAAGAAAATACTCAAAACCTACTTCTCAATCAGGCGGACAAGCAACAGTCGACCCGTATAGATTGTGACGTCATAGGTGAACCGTGACGTCAAAGCACTGTTTTTAACGTGACGTCACAATGAAAAAGTGATATTTTGCCCTAGAGCAACATATGAAAAATATGAACCTCTGTAAGACTCGTAGGTAATAAATATACATATGACGTCATTGAGCAATAGGTTTCTCATTATTTTCACATGTGATTAAATGTTGTAGGTGATTAATCTGTTATGTGGTGTACTGCAAAATAATCAGACACATTTGTGTCAAGTTATAATGTAAATGGAATCTATTAATTTTTGACGCATTTTGACAAATAATTGTTCATACCCCTGCTACAAAGTAATAAAATAGGGATTCCTCCGTCAATCTCTCCGTCCTTCCGAATGGCCATCAGTTTGCACACATTGATTTCGAATTTTTGGTTTAAACGTTTGGTTGTGTCATTGGACATGTCATTTTTTGTCGTATGGTGCATAATGGGGATGATTATTCTCATGATCTTTTTCACCCGGATGAGTGAAATGTTGGTACACCTGGTTATACTCTTGGTCGAGCTAAAACAAATATTTCTGAAATATTATTTTTGACCGAAGAAGTCCCTTGATTCTGCAATTTGATCTATAGCGATTAACAGGCGTGATTGTTTTCTCAGACCCTTTTATACCAAGGTGAATGAAATTTTGGTTTCAGAAAAATGCCTTTGATTAAAGTAAACTAAAATCCAAAAGAAACGTCCCCTTTTGCTTTTTCACACACATCAAAAATCACGAAAGATAATTAAAAAATTACACCATTCTTATATATGCCAATGCACTATCTGAAGAAACGGATCGCTTAAACGCACAGAATGTAGTGGTTAAGGTACAACAATATTGTTTTGTTATATTTTTTGTTCTATCGACAATCGAGAATCAAATATAGAGGGGACGTTTCTTTTGGATTTGAATTTATTACTTAATGCGTTGAAGTAACAATGTCAGCTCTATTAAATGCGGTGAGATGTAATAGCTGGGGTAAAACCTAATATTGCTGTAAATTGTAACAAAAAGACAGTAAAATGTAATACAGATTGGTACAGTAAATTGTAATAGGGGTGCTGTAAAATGTCACCAGGGTCACGAAAAATTGTGGTAAATTGTCATACAATATGACCAATATAGGTCGTTGCTTGTAGTTGCGATGATACATTACAGATGATTCTTATAAGTGTTTTATCTACGATGAGAATTTTATTTAGTAGGAAATTGTCAATATGATGTTTATCGAGATCCAGGAACTATAAAAAAAACACGATCTTCATCTGTGTCTAATCAGAATCATTAGGTCCTTGTATTTTAGGTATACAATATCCCTAGCCATTATGTGTTTGCAATAAAGTATAGTTTTGCCCTGATCCCTGAACCGTTGTAGATAAAACACGGCACCGTAGGCTGAGTGGTTTGGCGCAATGATAGCTCAGCGAAAAAGTATACATTATTGGAATACACATAATCGCTAGGGCTATTCTATAACTTTTCTACTAGGTCGATTTTAATTCGTTTAAGTTATTTTTATTCCAAAATAAGCATATACATCGTAAATTACATTTGGCCATTTGAAAATCCTCGACCAGGACCCTTTCTATAGTGATGTCATAGTACCATTGACTTAATGTGCCATCATTTCACAGATCATATTTTTTAAATCCTAAAAGAGTATATTTGTAAGAGTATGTTTATCTGAATCTCTGATCAGCATGGTGTCCGGCGTCTGTCCGTCCGTCCGTCCGTTAACTTTGCACATGTTTGCCTTACAAAGCCTACAAAGCTGAACCTTGTGTACAGACTCCTTGACTAGTGGTGATTATAATTTATAGCTTTTATGACCCTGTGGCCCCTAATAAGGGCCACAGGGGCCACGCCTTTGAAACCAATTTTCATCTTCTTCTCAAGAAGCATTAGGCCTAGAAAGGTGAAACTTGTGTGCAGATTCCTTGACTAGTGGGGATGATAATGTATAGCTTTTGTGGCCTTGTGGCCCCTACTAAGGGCCACGCCCTTAAGACCTATTTACATCTTCTCCAGAAGCATAAGGCCTAGAAAGCTGAAACTTTGTGTACAGACTCCTTGACTAGTGGGGATTATAATTTATAGCTTTTGTGGCCCCTAATAAAGGCCACGGCCTAAGACCTAATAAGGGCCACAGGGGCCACGCCTTTGAAACCTATTTTCATCTTCTTCACCAGAAGCATAAAGCCAAGATAGCTGAAATCTTGTGTTCAGATTCCTTGACAAGTAAGGATTATAATCTATAGCTTTGATGGCCCTGTGGTCCCTTATAAGGGTCATGCCCTTGAAACCTATTTTAATTTTCTTCTCCAGAAGCAAAAGGCCTAGAAAGCTGAAAGACTCTTGCTTTTAAGAATTTTAATTTACAGTTTTTTTACTCTATATCCCCCTTAAAAGGGTTTTGTGAAATTGTGAAACTTTGGATCCATATCATAATGATTATCAATTGAATATTTGAGCAATTTTCATTTCTGAATAGATTAAAGGTATCTTAAATCCCATCGCCTACATATTCAATTTTGTGTGCTTTTGTACCTTGTCTCGAATATAGTACATCGCAATTGAAAATAACACGCTGTGTTGAATATAAAGTGAGCTACCGTTAAAATAAATTAACAACAAAGTACATTTGTGTTATTTTGTTATTCAGCACTCGTTTGTAAAGATACTTGCTAGATGAATCTTGCTATTGATGGTTTACTTCGTTAGGTAAGTACATGGAGGATCCAGCCAGGTATAAGTACAAACGTTATGTTTCCATTTGAATTTTCTCTTCACCATTTTCTTAAATCTTCGTAAATCAATGTCGTTGTGCTCACATTTGATTTTGACTACAGGTGAAATCGCGAGTTTGATAATTTCCAAACTCACGAGTTTGATAATTTCAAAAACTCACGAGTTTGATAATTTACAAACTCGCTATGGGTCGTGATATTTGAAGAATTGCAGTGATGGCCGGTTACATTAATATAAATCAAACTGTAGCAGTTGAAAGACAATTTAAACCGTTGCCATATGGAGGTTACATAATGCTGTAAAAATGTTGAAGTTTTGTTTTGTCTTCGTTGGGCCTTTGCAAGGTCAAGATCGATAAACCACGATTCGGTTGCGACTGTTACTGATTAAAGCCCAATCGTCATACTTGCATGCGGTTCGTGATAAAATTTAGCTTTTGGGAAAAGAAATACAAAAGTCGATAGAAAAATTTTTCGTCGAAAGATTGATAGATATTTACATGTTTTAATTAACAATAAAATACTAAATTTGACGTTCAAAGTACAGTACCCTCTGCAAAGGTGCCAGAGCTTTTGAGGAACCCGCTTTCGGTGACGTCCTCGTTATGTGTGTAGAATTTACACCGCGTCTCAGTTACCGCAATTTTGCAAAATCTACAATGAATACAGTAATAATACTTTTAAACATATTCTTCACTTGGCTTTGAATATTGGTCTTTAAGGAAGAAGACCTTTTATGGATATAAGATTAATTGAAAAAGCGACGTTTTGACATAGATTCTTACGTCGTTTTCAAGCAAGTCATGACTTTGACACATTCAGGAAATGATACGTTCCGGTCATCACAATTGTTGAATTGATTCTGTCTTTATAATGTTAACTTAAGGAGTTCGAACGTTGTCAAGCAAGCCATGATACGTTAGGTCACCACACTATTTGTATTTTTTCCAGGTTTGTGCTTGCGTACCTTGTCTTGAATATGGCACATTGCAATGGATAATAATCTGCTGTGTTGCATATAAAGTGAGCTACCGTTAAAATAAATTAACAACAAAATACGTTTGTGTTATTTTGTTATTCGCGTCTCAGTTACCGCCATTTTCCAAAAACTACAATGAATACAATAATAATACTTTTAAACATATTCTTCACTTGGCTTTGAATATTGGTCTTTAAAGGGGCAGTAGCACGTTTTAAGGGGGAACATAAGGTGATGTCATGAAAACAAAAAAAAATGGCTCCAATCTAAAGACAATGTATTTAATCTAAATGAAAAAGTAATAAATCAAATATATAATGTAAGGTTAAGCCATGCGATTCCTTTTCTTACAAAAAATGAATTAAAGGTGTTCACACAAAAATGGCTGCCAATGGATTTTATGTGAATCTTGATAATTTGTTCTCTGACTATGGCTGATTGGTTTGTGTTATGAGACTTTTGACACTATCAAAGTAATACATTTAGCATTAAAGTACAATTATCAGTGAAAAATTGAAAATATAAAATTGTCAAAAAACGTGCTACTGCCCCTTTAAGGAAGAGGACCTTTTTATGGATATAAGATTAATTGAAAAAGCGACGTTTTGACATAGATTCTTACGTCGTTTTCAAGCAAGTCCTGACTTTGACACATTCAGGAAATGATACGTTCCGGTCATCACAATTATTGTATTGATGCTGTCTTTATAATGTTAACTAACCATACTAATGCCACCAACCTTCTAAAGACAAATGTGCAGCATCGTAAACCCTTAGTTCAAGAAGTGTGGTAAGACTAAATCGAAAGATTATCAATTCACCATATACTAAAAGGTAATATTTACATATTTCATTCATTATGTTAATCAGGTTTTGCACGGTTAGCAATTATGTTAATGAACATACAGTTACATGTATAAAACGTTATTTTCCGTGTAAGAGCATGTGTGTTAGGCTTTGATATAGTGCTGACAAGGCCTAAGGGTGTGTTCACGAATTTTACTGCACATGTAAGTGATAAAGCTAACAAAGTTTCAACGTGATACAGATTAAGCAATGTCTCCAAGAAGGGAATATTTTTGACAGTAAACAAGCAAAGTGATGTAGTGTTTAGCATGCTAGCCTCTCACGCCAATGGCACAGTTGCGAATCATATGAAACTTAAAGATTTACAATCATTCTATTGACTATGAATTCGAGTGTAAATGGTCATTCTATGGTATATCAAAATCTTGCTCTCAAGTGTGGTGTTCAAATCAGTGACAATTATAAACAAGATAAAATAAGTATGACCAAAATCACATTTTAATAACGAAACAATAACTGAGATCATCCATGGACTTGAGGTACAAAGAGAGTCATTAAAACTTCCACCAAGCATTTCAATGACAGCTTAAGCTCTTAGCCTCATTCCCATTGTCAGATATACAAATCGCTCTAGTTGCAATCACTGCCACTCCTAATATAATGCCGCTTCCACTTCATGTAAGTGGAGGAGGATCCCTGCGTTGTACTAGTCGGTCCAAAATGTCCCAAACATGTTCAAACGAAACGATGCGGTCTAGTATTATCGTCGACGAATAGCGATCTCGTAGCATGGTTGTCAAAATGGGGCAAGTCAACAGGTTAGAGGACTTCCCGGTTGTCTCCTGCCAAGTTACCTCGTATGGTCACAAGATCAAGTTGGCAATCAGACGTGAAGCAACCCCAAACCATCACAGATCCCCCGCCATAAGATACTGTTGTCAGGGTGTTTCATTTCGTTTGATAGGCGCCTCAAAACCCTGATCCTGCCATCCACAGAGTGTTTTCATCTGACCAGTGAACTCTATTCCATGATCTTAAATTCCGCCAAAGTCTTTCTCTACACAGTGCCTGAAGGAACTGCTTGTGGTTGTTAATGAGGTTCGGTCGCTTGATTACTCCTCTGGACATCAATCTACCGACCTTGAGTCGATTTCTGACAGTTTTGTGAAGCCAGAGCAATGATCTCATGAAGGTGATACGTGGTCTGCCTGAGGAGGTGCGATTCTTCAAGTCATTCGTTTGTACATGTTTTCTTGCAAACGACTTATTGTAGAGTAATGACGCCAGTTCTTCTTGAGATGAAAGAAATACCTGCTTCCAGAAGACCAATAATCTGCCACTTGACAGCCTCTGGCATTCAGCACCCGGCATTCTGGCTTACAATGGCTAAACGTCTGTGCCAACACTTTTATAACCGAAATTGATCACAAACCCATTCTGCAAATCTCGGAAAACGTGGAGAACAAATTGCACAAGCAGATTGATGAATAATATTCCAACAAAAACATGATAAAATCAAACCTAATACATAGCAGATTCATGGGTACAAACAACATTAATGTGGTTTTGGTATGTGCCCAAAGAACAAAACTTTAACTTTGGGGTGCAACGCTTTTATGTATATATTTGGCATATCTATGATTCTATCATCATACTCTTTCGCATAAAGTTGCTTCTTCTTTTACAGTGTTTTAACATGGCACGGCAGACATGGGGACACCAAGCCGAGTATATACTCACTCTTATTGGCTTCAGTATGGGAGTAGGAAGCGTTTGGAAGTTTCCCTACATGTGTGCCAGAAACGGAGGAGGTTAGTTACGTGGTTTTGAAGATTTAAGTCATTGTAATTGAACCAAAAATTTCATCTGATTCTGATTAAATTGAAACGAAAATGTCCTGCTTGTAGATGACTTGAGAGTTTTCACTTTTTCGGAAAGTGCTTCTGTGATAATTTGAACTTTGATCAAAAGGAAAAGCTTCAAGCCTACATTACATTAACATTGTCACATAAAAAAAAAACTATATCTTAAAACGACATTTCAGTAGGAAAATGCGAATGGAACGGGTTTCTGAACCAGTTGTCAAATAAACATGTGCCTTGTACCATATTATGATTACATTGACATCATGCTCTAACCCTACCTTAAGACCTTTTTTCTTTTTCAGGCAGCTTCCTTATTCCTTTTCTTCTCTTCACCCTGATCGGAGCTGTTCCCCTCATGTACCTAGAGATGATCCTTGGTCAGTTCTCTCAGGGAGGCGCGCTGGTAGCATGGGACATCTGTCCTGCTCTTAGAGGTCTGCTTGATGAAGATTCCTTTTGTTCAATTATCACAGAGTAAGAGAATCTTATAGAGAGTATAAAGATTAGCAAACGGTGGAAGGAGAAGAAAGAGACTGACAGATTCAGTCTTTTCAATTATGAATTGAAATGGTAGCCGTGGACGTGCTGTCAGCTTCAGTTAAACTATTTCTTTCACCCGTGTATGTTGCCATCTGAATGAGAGAAGAAAATACGCAAAGAGGGTAGAGAGAACTGATTATTGAATAATCCTTGAGTGAAAGGTTAGCGATTGACGGGCTATCAGCATAATTTTAACTATCATAACGATATCTCAAAGGGAGTAGACAGATAAGCAAAGAGAGTGGAGGGATAGAGAGAGCCTGAAAATTCTGTTTATGGTCAATTCGGCGACTTATGACCCGCCAACGCTATATGTGCGAATGCAGACTATTGCCGATTGGTAAGACGAGCCATGATTGGTCAATTCGAAAGGTGAGCTGACGCGACCAGTTACTGTATCTATCTAGGCTCAATATGGGAGTTTAACGAGTTTAACTAAGTTTACTTAGACTTCCAATCCTAACGTACAATCGATGTTTATTCTGCGAGTCCTACCCTTTTCCTCACTTGAAAGTCTAGCTGTTATGCAATTCTGACTTCATTATACCATTGAAGTGTCAGACCGAAACGATAAAATATTTCAAAGTTTGATTTTATTATTCTATTCTCAGGTCTCGCTGTTGGGAATGTTTGCATCTCAGGAATTTTCTCCATCTACTATCCAACATTCTTCGCCTGGATCCTCTACTATCTCTTCTACTCATTCTACCCAACTCTGCCCTGGACTCAGTGTGGACAAGAATGGAACACTCCAGATTGCTTGGAGAACTACAGATTTGAAAATATGCTGTCTTTCAATAATAGTGACACATCCAACGCGACTTCAAGCCATGGTACTGAAGAATACGTTGTAAATGGTGTACCAGCCGCGGAGGAATTTTTTAGGTGAAATTACAATATAATTTCGATTCTATCATTCTCTCCCCACAGAGGCAGATCAAGTCATGTTGATTTAGCCTCTTTTATATTACGCCGAGTTTGTGGGATAGAATGGGAGATGCCTGATTGGAGGCAATCAAACTTAGTTGTGCAATCAGCGACGCTGTTTTTAAATCATCATTTTGGCTACTGAAACAAGGCAAAGGCATTGTGATATGAACCACCCTTTCCATGCGAGAAGCCTTGTCATCAGATACAGAAATTCAAATGTATTGTGATGAAAGTTTTTTCCGCCAGAGGAAACTGCCGGAACCCACGGATTTCGGCGTAATAGAACAGAGGCTAAGTCAACATGACTTGATATGCCTCTGTGGGGAGAGGATGCGATTCTATCAGTAATGTTACTTTGTAATGGTTGAAAATCAAAAGCCATATCATCAAAAATATGTATAATGGGAGATGTGCAACAATTACTTCTTTATAATTACTATTGCAAACATGATCCAAAATTGATAAGTACAATTACTGATCAAATTTCAAAGTTCAATATATAAATGACATGAATATAACCTTTCATGGAAACATGTTACCTTCATCAACATACCTGTTTCATTTACAGAAATAACCTGTTACAAATAACTAGTGGACTGGAGTCAATGGGTGAGATAAGATGGCCGCTAGTCCTGTGTTTAGGTTTGACCTATTTCTGTGTGTATATCTGCATCATCAAAGGAATACGATTGGCAGGAAAGGTGAGAATGTGTAATATTCCAATATTTGAAAGTAAAAGTAATGAACTTGCCATCTGTGATAAGCACAAAAGGTTTTGTTATTCCGCATACAGGAAGTAGCTTTTATCAGCATATATCCATCCGCGTCGCTCCTACAATACCCAGAACCATCCAGCAAATACCTTGTTTTCCTTCATTGAATAATAAAATAATGAAATGACTCCCATCCTGTAATAACGTCAGTACAGAATAAAAGGATGAAGTTTGAGATATTTTTGTACGGCTCTTTGCATAACAACATTTCATCGGCCGAAAAAATCTAAACATGTAGGCATTTGGTCTCATAAATACCATGACATGTCAGGAAATTACTAAGCTAGGTACTCTTTTGATTTGTTTAGAACGCTTTTTAACTGCAGTGTTAATCAAGTACTATTGCCGTGAGGATTGTTTCAAGTTTGAGATTGACAATGTAAGATATATCATGCTTATGCATATAAGTGTGTACCTCTACTTTGTCGAAATCGTCAACAATGTATATTGTTCTTATTTGCTCTGCAGTTGAATTGACCATAGCAATCCTGAAAGATTTACCTATTCATGAGTCCTTTTAATAGATTTACTCATAATTAAATACGATGTTTGTTTAACGTTTAACGCTATCCTGATACATATTAATGAAATATTTTCTTTCACCAGGTTGTCTATTTCACAGTTATCTCCCCCTACATCCTGGTCACTGTATTTCTCATCCGGGCACTTACACTCCCAGGGTCCTTGGATGGCATCCTGTTCTATATAATTCCTGATTTTCAGAAACTCAAAGATGTCAATGTAAGAATTTCGTCAAAGGATTGTTCTATTTCTAGAAGGAATATAAACATATGATTGCTTGAACAAAAGAAAACTATTAAACATATACAAATGTTTGGCTTGATTTTTTTTCTTATAAGTTTAACTTTGAAATCAGAACATGAAGTAACTAAAAGAATCGAATTTTAAGTTTAAAAAGGATTTAAGTGATTATCTAATATTATTAATGTAGTTTAAAAAAATTCTCTCATAAAATTGAATCTTTTTATACTATCACGGTATTCAATTATTATAAGTTTTAAATTCATAAATTCATAAAATTCATAAATTCATAAAATTCATAAAATTCATAAATTCATAAATTCATAAATGCTTTCTTTAATGATATGCAGAGCAAGTCATGAACTGCCATGCCCTTAAAACCTATTTTCATCTTCTCCTCCAGAAGCATAAGGCCTAAAAAGCTGAAACGTTGTGTACAGACTTCTTGACTATTGAAGATTAGTAATTGTAGCTTTTTTGGCCATGTGGCCCATATCAAAGGCCACAGGGGCCACAACCTTAAAACCTAAACTTAATTTTCCTCTCCAGAAGCATAAGGCCTAGAAAGCTACAAACCTTGTTTTCAGACTCGTACTGTTGAGGATAATAATGTACAGTTTTTGTGACCTTATGGGCCCTAAAAAGGTCTTGGTGAACCTTTGGATCCTATATCATAAATTATCAATTGAATAATTGAGCAATCTCAATTTCTGAGTTGATTACAGTTATCTGAAATCACATCACCTATATATGTGATCCTGTGGCCCTACAAAGGGGGAAGCCGCATTAGCCACACCCTAAAGAAAAATTGGACATGAAGCCTGATGAGCTACAGAGCCAATGGCTCCATTTTTTTTTAGATATGGTTGGAGGCTTGTAGCTATTCGCTCTACTATCCAGGAATTGCGTTTGGTGGAATAATCAAGATGGCTTCCCACAATCCAACTGACGTAAATTGTTTAAGGTATGAACTACTTCTTACTTTTTTATGTTGTTTCGGACGTTAGGACAAAAAGTGTTTGAAATGCAACTGACAGCACAGATGTTAATAAATACAGTATGCTATTAATAACATGTTATTTAGCTGTTATTAGAAAGTTTGAACATGTAAGGTTCATGAACATTATTAACTTAGCATTCGTATGAAGATGAATGATCATGACACCCATTAAAGGGGTAGTAGCACGTTTTTAGGGGGAATATAAGGTGATGTCAGGAAAATGAAAATTCCTATTGAAAGAAAATGTATTTAAACTAAATGGAGCAGTAATAATTTAAATATGTAACGTAAAGTTTAGCCAAGCAATTCCCTTTTCTCACACAAAATGAATTAAAGGTGTTCACACCCTATGGCCGCCTATGGATTTTATGTGAATCGTCATACTTTGTCCTCTGACTATGGATGATTGGCTTGTGTAATGAGATTTTTTATAATGTCAAAATAATACATTGAGCATTACCTTACAATTATCAGTGAAAATTTTAAAATATAAAATTATCAAAAAACGTGCTACTGCCCCTTTTTAAAGTCCAATTCCAAACATTCTGGCCAAAAAAAACATGCTGAAAAGGCTATTTTAGGACCGAGCCCAGGTGAATTTGGACAGAAATAACAATATAAGTACAATGATCTAATGATTTAATAGTGTGTACATCTTAACAACTCATTGGCCTGTCGAAGGGGCTAGTTTGATTTCACTAGTCACAGGATTTTGTAATTTACCCTCTTGAATGGTTGGTATAGTTTCTTTTGCCCCTGAGTGTAGTTAATTTATAACATACAAACGTCATGCAAATAACAGTTTAAAAAGTGTTAATTACCTACTTCATACTCAATTTCATGTTTATCATCTTCTTTTCCAGAGATGCTTTTCTTGTGAACATAACCAACTTTATATCACAAATCTACTTCGGTTTCTCAATCTTCGCTATAACTGGGTACCTGGCTCATATCAGGGGTGTTAGAATGGAGGATTTCAAATCCTCTGGTAAGATTTGTTTCGTACATGATTTTGCAAAGATTACATTAGAGTGAGAATAGAATATCAAATGATTACAGAATATTACTGGTACGGTAACGTTTGTTCGACGGAAAATATACACAATGATATAATGGATGAATGTTCATTAACTTAATTTCAGGGTTATGATAAGAAGTAAATATTTATAAACAAGAGAAGGATAAACATAAACTAATAACTAATAACAGAGTAGTTCATTTACGGTAAGGGTGACACATGAGGACAATTCCCAAAAGTGTTTCTACAGCCAATCCGAAAATTCCTTATTAATGAGAAGATATTTATTAGATAATTAATGCTGTAATGGTCTGACCTGTGATTCCTGATGAATATTGTTTTTTATTTTAGATTTGAAGCAGATATGAGAAAACTTTTTGGATATATATTGGTTTCAGGTTTCAAGCTAGGCTTCATCACATACCCCGAGGCTACCTCGTTGCTGCCTCTCCCCCAGCTGTGGTCTGTGCTTCTCTTCTTCATGCTCTTCATGCTTGGTATCGATAGTCTGGTAATATCACTATTGAAATATGTTGTCTTTCCAAAACTTTCCAAATTTGCAAAGCTCATACTTCCTAAAACTCCAATGCCGAAAGGGTCAACATTCGAAAATGATTGAATTAAGAGCATAAAGACACCTAAATACACTGTTAAACTTAAAGGAAGTCACGGCTGGTCCAATTTCGGCTCGCTGTCAACACTACTCAACCAGGGTAATGAGCGCGTTATGTACTATTTTTAGTTGCGTGTCGGGCTCACGTGACACAAACTGGGTCCAGCCCGGTTCGAGCCATCGTGTAAACCAAGCGACTCCTTTTCTCTTGCTTTTGACGCGCTAAAGGATGAAGTCACCTGGTTTACAGGATGATTCCGAGCATGATCGCACCCTTAAAAATAATTTTTTTACCTCGATATCGTAAGCAATTCTAACGAAAGTAATATCATTTGATTTATCCTTTAGCAAATTCAAAGACTCTCCTTAACGCAATAAGCTAAATTCTCAATAGTCAGGCTGCATTTTATTAAATATTTTCTAGGGGATAAACATAGAGAATGAAACATTTTTAGTCGGACGATTTCGTCCACAACTGCAACAATGTTGTGTCTAAGTAGTACTTTTCAACATATACTAGTATGACATATACAACTGTTTAGTTTCGTAAGTGTTTTTTAATTCTAATATCCAAACGGTGGCGCTTGACAAGACATTGTAAGTTTTGATTATGGCTGGAGTATTGACAAACCGCCATTAAACTCACTCTGTGAAACAAGTTTGAGATTTTCGTCTTCTCTAAATATTATTTTTTTTAGATATATTATTTTAATACAATCTCAATAAATTATTGATGTCTGAATTAATTGACAGCGGTAAAGTATTGACGAATCCTCTCATGGCAAGTTTTTGAAAATGAAATTGTACACAAACAGTAGGCCCCCTCCTGTCTATCATGGAGGCATTCTTGATTATTTATATAAATTCCTCTTTTTTTAATATAAGAAGCCAGCTTCGATATGAGGCATACCCAGCAATTAACATTTTAAAACAGATTACATACCTACATGTTAACATTTACAATTGTTTCTGAAGCTTCACACTTTCTTGTCTTTGTGTCCAGTTTATGAATTGTGTATAAGAGCGACAATTAAAAAGCCTAATAATCCCGTTCGCCATTTTTTGTTTTATTGTTTGAAATAAAATAATGTTAAACCAATCACTTTGAAAAAAATGCTGCTCATAATAACTGCCTAGACAACTGATAAGTACATGTATGATAGGTAAGGGGTTTAAAACATCGTTTTAAATTTGTGCGATAAATTGAACAGCCTGAAATCACAAATGATATATTCTTTAAAAAGTACCCTGAAGTCATCCGGACATCTGCTATTTGAAGTTGTGTATTATGGAGACGGATATTACAGGATAACAGGTGTGAGGTGTCAGTTCATTGATGTCCAGTGACTCTAGGTATGTGTCGTAACAAGTCATAAAACTGCCGGGTCGCTGTTTGATGGCGCCATCGTGTCTTGTTGAGATGACAATACATTTGTACAAGGCAATTGCCGCCAATTAAATGTTATTTCCTTCGCCGACAGAATGTCTAGCTTAATAAACCAAATAAACTAAATAACCGAATGAAAGTATCATTGTCCGGAAATTTTTTTTATAATTGAACACTTCCAATATTGTACCGATATGCTCAAATGCATTGTTTTGGACAACATATTCATAAGAAATAGTACTGAATGTTGCACAGTTTTAAGTAAAACATTATGCAAAGTATGAAAACAACGCTAGTTTAGAAACTCGCACACGGTTGAACATATCGCGCTTATACGGCAAGTAGTGGCGAGTTGCACAAAGCAAACAGCGCTGAGTAGGGATGACGCTGATTGAGATTCCCGACTCACTGTGACCTAATTAATTTTTGCTTTACAGTGTTTTATTACGAGCCGTGACCATCTTTAAATCTTTTGAATTTGAAAATATTGTATTGTCTAAAACAATCCAAACTTGATACGACACCACATAAATCCTAGTAAAATTAAGAAGACTAGACCTTCAATCTTGCCCGTTCAATAAGATGTGGATTGCAGTGTTTCGTGATATAAAAAAAAGAAGGATACCATAGCAATTTTACGAATGACACATAACAAAAAAGCAACTTTCTATGAACAAAATATATTAGGAAATCTGAAATAAACAGTCTTTCCTGACGCAGGCTTACTAGAATAACAACACAGCAGAGCTTTTACATTTCTCTGCCAGATTCCGAATTTTGAAGTTGTGGCTGATGCAATAGAATACAAGTTTCCAGGACTAGCAAAGCGACGATGGCTGTTGAACTCTGCTGTCGTTATTCCTATTTTCTGTCTTGCTGTGCCCTACACAGCACAGGTAAATATTCATTCTCGTTGAAATGCTTCGCAGAGTTGATATGCTCATAGAATATTGCATTAAATTATTTATCATTTATCATTATATAGTATATCAATAAAGAAATATACTTTTTTCAATAAATGCAGGAAATTACCTGCAGAATAACCTGAATCAAGAAAAAACTATTTAACTTTCCATATTGCCTTTTTAGCTAAATTTAAGAAATGATGTACTCATTTTTATTACCATGTTACATAACAAACTGAAGGTAAATGTTTTACAGATTTTTTAAATGAATATTTGACTACATAATGATAATCTGTTCGATTCGTATTCTTCACTTCTTGATTTACATATACTAAAAAACACATGTTATGGATATTGAAATGTGCATAGTTAATCAAATGTTTATTAATGAATAGATCTTATCAAACTTAAAATTATCCCCTATGATTGTTTGTTTTAAAATTGTAAATTATTATTTTTAGATTTGTGTTGTGCATGATTTATTATATTTATTATATTTTCTCATCAGGGAGGTGTGTATCTATTAACACTTGTTGAATGGTTTGCCTACATTCCTTCCCTGGCTCTCTTCGCTGGTCTCGAGTGTATAGGCGTGGCCTGGATCTACGGTGAGACATGGAGAGATTTTCTATCACTAACAAATACCATGTTTATCTCAAAGAGAGAGGTAGAAAGAGAGTATTTCAGTGACACTGCTAAATGGTTATGGTCAAGGTGAGGTGAGGTGATCTCGTTGTTAACGCCGCTTTCAAAGATTATTTCACTTATATCATGGCTGCTAGTATTAATGCAGAGACATAGCCCGCAACACCATTGTGGCTATGCGTTGCAGTGAAACCTGCGAGCATCGGCTGGAACTAGCGAACCATGGGTGAAACTGCGCTGAAATTCAGTGTAACATTGCACCTAAACCTTACTGCGTGTAGAACAATTCTCTTCTGCAGACAAAGTTGCCGAGCCCCTGGAGGGATGGTTATGGTCAAGAGAAAGCAGGTAGAGATAGAGATACAAAAAGAAGTCTGTCAGTATGAATGTGTGTATTGTCCAAGAGAGAGCGAGGGTTATACACAAAGTTGCACGCATTACAAAAGATTCATATGACAGACTTCTGAGGGTCATACTTTCTTTTATACCGATTCTTTTCCAAATTATTGTCTTAGAAATATCTAGGAAATGGTCTGCTTCCATTGCAACGGCCTGTGGCATGACATTATGAACAATGGTTTTATGGTGCCACAGGTGTAATCATACGGTTAGTGCGCGCTACAACAATCGCTGCTAGGCAAAGTGATATGTGCACATGTGCTCATTTTGAAATATGACACCACTTGTTTTCAAACCTATGGGTAATAAAGGCCAGTGCCAACAATTCTAAGTTTTTTCAAAGCATTTTTTTAATAACATCGTTTGAGTGGCGGTCAAATAGAGGGTTTATTTCGCTGTAAAAATAGTAACACTTTTAACGAGCCACTCCACAAGTTGTTCAGTGTCACATTTGCAAAACATCTTAAATTGCTGTCATTTGATTGAGAAGTATCGACTGTTGTAGGGGAGTGTTTTTTAGAGCCAGGCGACTTTAAAAAGTAACATATGAAATATCTTAAGTCGTGATTACTTTTTAAAACAGGCCAACTAAACGTGTGAATCAGTCATGCGTGATTTTATAATATTATCTACAGCATTGAGAATGGCAGTATCGAGTTGATGATATTTGATAGGTTAGATAATTAGTATGTATTCAAGTTTGACATATGAATTTGGCTTCAACAAATATAAATATGGCTGTTATAAAATTTTCGTTCAAAACCATAATTATAAATAATTACTTTTTTAGGAAGAACATATGTGATGTTTGGACTTTACATAATAAATTATGCCATCTTTTTCGTTTCAAAGGAATACAATATGTGTTAAAGATTACAAGATGTCTCTTTAATAAAATGTTGTACATAGATTATCTTTCTTAACGTTGCCATGGATATTTTCAATGCTTGTTGTAGCTGATTTGTCATTTGTTTAAACACAATTAGGTTGCTATTTACGATCTAAGAATTTGGCCTCTGGTTTTGAAATTAACAGGTTTATGTAACAGACTGTATTAAATTCACTAACCACCAAATTGAACCTTTTGTTTAAGTTAAGACTCCTTGAATGTGTCAATGCGTGTTCTATAGACAAGGTGGTTTTATCTGAATGATCTTTTACTCAGTATATCTACTAGAATTTGAGAATGAGAGAAAAGAATTATCAATTTAGTTTGCGTGGAATTATCCGGTCAATGAACCTCATCATAGGTTATTCTGAAAGCTCCTAAAATTTTAAAAACAATATTGTTTAAATCCTTGTAAGACATTACTGTTTGTTACAATGTCTCTTTGTTAGCTTTTCTTTCTCATTTCTATCAAGTGGTCCAAACTTTGCAGGTATTCCTAGGATAGACGAAGTGATGATGTCGATTTGGGGGACGAAGGTGCAAATATGGATTAGAATCCTTTGGAAATTCGTTTGTCCTTTCCTACTCCTGGTAAGATTTTTTTATTTCTGAGGAGAGTTTCATATGTTACAGTCCATTGTAGATGCATCTGCAACTTTTCATGTGTAAGTGGTCATTGTCTTCCAAATAACCGGAACTTCTTGTACGTGCTTGTCTGTTAACCTTTTGACAGCTCAAATTTTGTACTTAAATTGGAAACTGCAGCAACCATTTTTTCTTTTCCTGTATTTGTCGAGTGTCGTTGGTCATCTTGTTTCTAATTGAGATCTTTTTCCCAGGTTGTATTCTGTTACTC